>PYAF01003871.1:240671-255376 GCA_007407185.1 Glycine tomentella
TCTGTAGAGAATCTTGTTTAGAACAGCCTAGTGATGAAGGATTAGCTTTCAGTTTTTGAATTGGTGAATTTTAGATATTGGCTCTGTAAATGCATGTGTGGCTGTGTGATAGTCACTTGTGATGGTTAATTGACATGCCAGAGCCTTGATTATGTTTGTGTTGAACCTGAATGGCTGATTGAACGGTGCTTTGAGTGAACCTCAGACCGTTCCAATGATATTTGCAATATAGGTTGTGCAGTGAGTTTGGAATGACTCAAATGTTTGATTCTCAGCCTTAGTGAATCATGTATATGTCTGTGATGGCCTAGTGTGCGCTGGGCTGAAATGGTTGAACCCTAGGATAGGGGATTCTGTATATGAAATGCTTTTGCACTTGAATACCTGTGGACTGGTTTTGATATTCGAATGTCCCTTGTATAGGGCGTGAGATTGGATCTGTTGGTGGCGGGAGCCACAGACCAGGGAAGGAACTACAGACTGATACCTTACCAGGTAAGTTCTGAGTCCCTGGGGATTGATTCCCATTTGGTTGCATACCACACTCCTGGGGAGTGATGGTCACATTCATAATGCATGCATTGGTTGTTGCATACTGTTGTGACTTTATATATATTGTACTTAGCTGTGCTATGATCTGTGAATGGCATTGAGTGTAACTCTGCCATATGTTGACGGCATCGAGTGTAACTCTGCCAGGGCATCGAGTGTAACTCTGTCATATGTTGAGGGCATTGAGTGTAACTCTGCCATCTGTTGAAAGCATTGAGTGGAACTCTGCTAGACTTGTGGGCATTGAGTGTAACTCTGCCATGGATGTGAAATTGACTTGATATGTATGCTTATCTGATGTTTGTATTGTGAATTGTGGGCCAGGGTGGGAATGACTTCCCAAGGACCCTGAGGTTACTGAGATATGTATCTCACCCCGTGTGGGGATCTATGATTTCAGGTGACTCTTCAAACAGAAGAGAGCAGTCTCAGGGCAGGAGGCCCGAGTAGAGACATGTCTGCTTGGCTGAGAGCAGCAGAAGGAGCTTGAAGGCTCATTTTTGTATTTTGATTGTGTTTTGTGCCCTGGATAAGGGTGTATCGCTCTGTAACCCTCAGTGAGGGTAGTTATTCTTTTGCATCACCATGGTGTGGTGAAAACTCTGATGTATATGTATAAACAAAACTATAAAGAGATGTAATAATCTGTTTTTCCTCCTGATTATCTTGTATTGTCTATGTTTATTTTAAGAAACTGGATCAGCAGGGCTTGTATTATGTGCCTTATATATATATATATATATATATATATATATGTTGCCTGTTATTTTGAATTTCATACCTAATGAATCAAGAAAAATGATTCTTTGCTTCCGCTAAATAATGTTTTACGTTAATGAAACGCTAAACTGATATCGTTAATGATAACGCACCGGAGGCCTACGGGGGTGTTACACTTCCCCACCACGCTTCCATGATTTTGAATTCTCACTATATTGAAAGTGACATGCTTTGGCAAGTTTGTTCACCCAACTCCGAAACTAGTTTGTACTTGATGGTTTTTCGAATTTTCAACCATCAAATGAGTGGATGATTGGTTGAAGACTTGAAGTGAAGATTGTCATGTGTAACAGAAACGAACTCATAGGAATACTTTTGAGTAGCTTAGTCCATAGCCAAATTCATAGACTATTAAGTTCTCTCGGGATAGCCGGTTGAAGGATTAGCTCGCATCCTCATGTCAGTCATTGGTACTTCGATGTAATCTTTTGGGTACCAAGTAATTGGTAGTCTTCCTTCTGCATTATATTCATGACAGACAACACACACCATTTCAATAATAATCTTGTAAACTTATGAACTATTAGGCCATTTTGTTTCTATGTTCATTACTTAATCAATATAATACAAGTAAATCTCTGCTTCAGTCCTTAAGATTACAAGTGTTAGTCACTTTAATCCATGTAAAATGTTGCAAAATATACTTTAGACCAGAAGTGAATGAAGTTTTGATTAGAATTAAAGGTTTTGTAAAGTCAAAAAATTAAGTTAAAAACTATTACAATATCAAGGACATTTATTCATAAAATACAAAAGAAAAATCACCAATGTTGTGGTCACCAAAGATAATCTGTGCAAGTGCAATGCCTCCAATTTTGTGGTCATACTTGGTTGAACTGGTATCTATAGGTCCTCCACTAAGGAGCACCAAAATAACTGGTTTCTTAGAAGCTTTAGCAAAGTTGGTGACGAGTTCGAGTTGCTTGGTTGGCAAGTCAAGATGAACGTATTCACGTTCTTCCCTCTCTTCACTTTGATCCAATCCCATAACCAGCACTACAAAATCCACTTTCTTTGCAACTTCCACTGCCTGGTCTATTTGAGTCGAAGAACACTTCGAGATGATAAATGGCATTCTTAACATTGTTGAAAGCCTTGCAATATTTTAACGTATTTGCAAGGAGAACCATCATAGTTTCCTAGAAAAGTTAGTGGAGAAGCATTGGTATTGGGACCTATCACTGCTAGGGAAATATTGTGGCTTGTTTTTGGAAGTGGGAGAGTTTTTTAAGAGGACTATGCCATTTCTTGCAGCTTCAAGAGCCAATATTGGTGCTTTTTGGAACAAATGGGAGTCTGGTTGGATTTCCATCAAGAGAAATTGTAATTGTACAACAAATTCATTAACAAAATATACAATTAGAAGAGAGAGAAAATGAGAGAAAAGGAAAATAAATTTGAATTTAAAATGGAATAAATGAAAGGAAAGAGCAAAGAGATGACACAAAATATAATGTTATATAAATTGTTATACAAATTGTTGTAAGCTATCACTTCTCTTCCATCAAATAGGCCTAGCCTCATTCTAATAGAAAACAGATTGTGAAGGGCATAGTCTATTTAAGACATGTTCTTCTGCAACACTGCTGATTTAGCATAGTACATGAAATAAGAACTACATTCCAAATCCATCCCTACAAATTTTAAAAACAAAGTCATTGAAATCCATCTAAGTACGTGTAACCAAATTCAGGAAGTAGTCCTTCCTTTTTGGTACACTACATTTTCCCTCTTCAAAAGTTCTTAAAGAAAAGACACATAATCCCTTTCTTCATTAAAAATTTGATTTAATTCTTTAAAAAAATTTATTATTAAGATCTTGGCTAACTCCACCTATGTGTGTTTGCATGCATGACATGTCCTAAGCCAGGATAAAAGAGGAGGGGTGGCGTCAGGGGTTGCGAACCGACCGTAAAAAAATCAACTATTTTTATGTGATGAACCTTTATGATATTTCGTTGGGGTGTACCCTTCATAGCGACACGTTACATTGGGCCTCGAGTGTATCGAAAAATGAGCTACGGTCCTTGCCACAAGGCAAGGCGCTACATCGATCCCATGATGTAGTGATAAGTGAGCTAGGGTCCATGCCGAAAGGCAAGGCGCCAGATCTTCACCCAGATTTGGTGACAAAAAGGAAAAGGTCCCAACACGTAGATGGGCGAGCGTGACGGGCAAACACCACCCATGGGTTTAGGATGAAATTGGGAAGCTGGAACATAGGAACATTAATGAGTAAACTAATGGAGTTAGCAGATGTTTTTGCTAGAAGGAAAGTGAATATTGTTTGCTTGCAAGAAACTAAGTGGGTTGGAGAAAAGGCCAAGGAAGTGGAGGGCATAGATTTCAAGTTGTGGTATACCAAGAGTCGCAATGAGGTTAGAATTATGATCGATAGAAGTTTTAGAGATAAAATCATTGATGTCAAAAGGAAAGGAGACATGGAGGAGGTGTATGCACCTTAAGTTGGACTACTATCAGATGAAAAGAACCAATTTTGAGAAGACTTGTAGGAGGTCCTGAGAGGGATCCCACGAGAGGAGAAAATTTTCCTAGGAGGAGATCTAAATGAGCATGTTGGTAAAAACAATTGAGGTTTTGATAGAATTCATGGTGGTTTTGGCTATGGGCAAGAAATGAGACTGGAGAAAATGTTTTGAACGTTGCACTAGTCTATGATTTGATGCTAGCGAACACTTTTTTTAAGAAAAGGGAGTCTCATCTTATCACGTATCATAGTGGCCAAAATTATAGTCAAATTGATTTCTTTATGGACGGGAAGATAGAAATTTGTGTATTGACTGCAAGGTCTAGCCTAGAGAATGTGTGGCGACACAACATAAGTTGGTAGTTCTAGAGGTTAGGTTTAACAAAGTTCTTAATTTGAGGAAGAAGACTCAAAATCCAAGGATAAGATGGTGGAAGCTAAAGGAGGAGAAAGAAATAGAGTTTAAGGAAAACTTGTTGCATAAAGGACAGTGGGAGTTTATTGGAGAAACTAATGAAATATGGAATAAGATGAGTATGTGTGTTCAAAATGTGGGAAGAAGGGTGCTAGGTGAAAGCAAAGGAAACAAAGTTCTTACAAAGGAAACATGGTGGTGGAATGGAGAGGTGCAAGAGGCTATTAAACAGAAGAAGGAATGCTTTAGATCTTTGCATAAATGTCCCAATGATGAGAATTTGCAAAATTTTAGAGTAGCGAGGAAAAATGCAAAGAAAGCAGTGCGGGAAGCTAGAGACAAAGTTTTTGACGATTTGTATAAAAATCTTGGGAGCAAGGATGAGGAGAAAGGTATTTACAAACTTTCAAAAATGAGGGATAAAAAGAGTAAAGATGTCACCCAAGTTAGATGTATCAAGGATGAAAATCAAAAACTTTTGGTAAGGGATGAAGATGTAAGTGAAAGATGGCTAAACTACTTTAACAAACTTTTTAATGGGAATGGCGACAACAGTGAGGTAGATTTGGAGGACGTTTTTGATGATCTGAATAGAAGATTTGTACACAGAATTAATACACATGAAGTTGAAGAGCCTTTAAAAAGGATGAAGAATAATAAAGCTTTGGGACTTGATGACATCCCTATTGAAGTGTGGAGAGGTTTGAGAGATGTGGTAATAAAATGGTTGACCAATCTTTTTAATAGGATTCTTCAAACAAATAAGATGTCGGATGCTTGGAGAAAAAGTATGCTTGTGCCTATTTACAAAAACAAGGGAGATATCCAGAATTGTTCAAACTATAGAGGCATCAAGCTCATAAGCCATACTATGAAGTTGTGGGAGAGAGTTATCGAACATCGCCTAAGGAAGGAGACCCAAGGTTTCCATAAATCAATTTGGATTTATGCTAGGAAGATGTACCATGGAAGCTATCTTTGATGAGACAAATAATGGAAAAGTATAAGGAAAAGAAAAAGACTTACATATGGTGTTCATAGATCTTGAGAAAGCATATGATAGAGTCCTAAGAGAAGTCTTATGGTGGACTCTTGAGAAGAAAAAGGTAGCATTAAAGTATATTAATGAAATCAAGAATATGTATGATGGGGCTACCACATGTGTATAAGCTTGTAATGGAACATCAAGGTATTTCCCTATCACAGTAGGTGTTGACTAAGGTTCAGCTCTTAGTCCTTATCTCTTCGCCTTAGTAATGGATGAACTAACAAAAGATATTCAAGAGGAAGTGTCATGGTGTATGCTTTTTGCAGATGATATTGTGCTTATTGATGAGACCAAAGATGGTGTTAATAGGAAATTGGAATATGGAGAAACACTTTGGAGTCTAAAGGATTCACAATAAGCAAGAGGAAGACAATGTATATGAAGTGTGAGTTTTCGCGAGTAAGAGATGGTGATTAAGACACAGTGCATCTACGTGGTCAAGAGGTACCCAAAAAAGATGTTTTTGGATACTTGAGATCAATGTTGCGAAGTGGTGAGATTGATGAGGATATACATCATAGAATTAGAGCAGGGTGGATAAAATGGCGGAGTGCATCGGGGTTTTTGTGTGACCGCAAAATTCCCCTTAAGCTAAAAGAAAAATTATATAGAACAGTTGTAAGACCAGCAATGCTATATGGAGCGAAATGCTGACCAACACATAGATAACATGAGCATAAAATAGGGGTAGCAGAAATAAGGATGTTAAAGTGAAGGTGTGGATATACGAAGATGGATAAGATAAGAAATGAGGATATTCGATAAAAAGTATTAGTGGTACCAGTATGTGATAAGATGAGGGAGCATAGATTGAGGTGGTTTAGACATGTTATGAGACGACCACTCGATGTTCCCGTAAGAACAAGAGTTTGTTACCAAGAGCTCGACACAAAGAGAGGTAGAGGTAAACCGAAACTTACCTGGAGAAAGGTAGTTAAACATGATCTCATGGAGTGAGATATAGATTGGAGGATAGTATGTCTTAGGAAAAAGTGGAGAAAAACTATAAGCTTGGTAGATGGTTAAACCCATTAGCAGTTTTATGTTCCAGTCATTCTCTTGTTTTAATTCTTTTTCTCTTCTTTTCTCCCTTTTTCCTTTCACCCTTTTTTCTCTCTTTTATCTTATTTTTACTTTTTTCTTCTCCTCTCCCTTTTTCTTTCTTTCTCATTGTCGATTTATCATTGAGTTCATTTATTATCGATCTCAATTAACTTGGGTTAAAGGTGTTGTTGATGTTGATGTTGATGTTGAAGATCTTGTATATTTACTTATTTGTATATATTATTTACATTAAAACGTAATTAATAATTTAATATAAGATTTATTTAAAAATATATAAAATAATTAAAGGTTACTCATTCTGTTTGGACTCACGAGAAAGGTTCGGGCCCAATTCTAATTAGGCTAGTTCCAAGTGTATGTGGTTGTCTTCTCTGCCAGAATTTTTTTCTTAAATGGATAAATCACTGAAAACCCAACACTTGGCCCAAACAATTGATCTTTATTTTGGTAAATGGACTTTCAATCGATCCCAATGATGAGTCATGACTTCTCCATTTGGTTGTTTCAATTTTTCTTGCGTATGTATAGAGGCACATGACCATTATAAGCTAAGAATAACATTCAAAAGAAGAGATATTCTTAGGTAGACACGTACGTAACACCTCACATCTAATTCAAGAGAGCGGTGATTGATCGTGATTTGTGAGAGTGAATACGTCGGGAACCCAAAGCCGCAAATGATAGCGCAAATAAAATCGTGAGAGGATGCAGCCGTGTTGCTGCTCACTAATTTTCAAATGGCATTTCCTTTGGTGTCCGTTGTCTGCAACGGGTATTGAGCCCTCTGTGATGTGGTCCAATAAGATGCTTACATGTGATTAGGATAACCGTTATTTATGATATGTTTGGTTGGATAAAAGAAAAATAGAAAAGAAAAAAATTAAAATTTGAATTGGAAAAAAAATGACATAAAGAAAAAAATTTAATTCTTGTATCTAAAAAATAATTTTTTCTTTTATTTTCTTTTCAAACAAAAAAATATATTTAATTAATCGTATTTTCTTTTTTCTTTATATTTTTTCTTCTCACTTTCTCTTTTTAAACTTTCTCTTTTTAAACAAACCATTAGTGAGATTTCTTCCCATTGATTCAAGTTGTTCTAAGGGATCTATTTATAATTTAGTTAAATTTTTTATTTTTTTTTTATAATTATTCAATTTAGGGTGGTTTCTTTCCCTAATTTCCAGACCGGTGTTGCAAGAAGTGGATTATGTAGACTGTAAACTCAAATTACTAGAGAAGATAATTTTTTTATACTAAAACAATACATCCAAATCTTTATATTTTAAATATCAGGAAAATTTTTAAAAATTATAAAATAATTTAATTGAGTATCATTAAAAAAATTTATATTCTGTACAAAATTTTAATAATCTTAATTGAATATCATAAAATTTATTTATTTCATTTTAAAATTTTGATTCAAAATTTTATGACTTTTTTTGAAAAAAAAAATATTAAAATCTTTAATATCTTAATTCAATACGCTCCAAACTAGGTAAGTTGCCTCAATGTGCAATATGTCACATCGGCGCTAGATTAATTAATTAAAATACCTTATCTAATGAAAGTCGTTTTCATTACCTTATCTAATTAAGCAGTCGGCAGTGCTTTCTAGTGCCCGTTATTAAAATGTAGTGGTATATTATTCTAGCAAGTAACCTTTTTGTAGTCATTTTTGGTAGGAAAAAAGTATATTATATTTACACTTTGCAGAAAACAATATTTAATTCCAAGCATTTTGGTTTCGCAAATCACGCAAACTGATAGTTAACTTGGGTAACTAAGTTTCCATGATTACTTTCCATGAGGCAGATGTAAAACAGTAGGTAAGAAGTGATGCTTGCTTAATTTTAAGGCAGGAAACATGTCGGTACATTCAATTCAACTTACCAATTAAAGAAGCTCATGATTTATTCGCAAATATTGAAATATATACGAAATTAATAATTTCAATCTTTCACGTAGCATATGTGGAGATGAAAATGGGCTGATCTAAATAGAGTATTATAGTATTCCTTCTCGTTTGAAAAAATATTTATATCTGATCATGTATCTATATGAATAGTAACATTAATGTTCATTTTTGTATTCATTGATTATCTATATATCCATACTTGTATTCATTATCCACACTTTACTTATATATAAAATCAATAAATAAAAAAATATTAATTAAAAAAATTACTATAATTAAATTAAAAATTTACTTTTAAATCATTCAAATATAATCTAAAATCATTCAAACATAAGTCATAAAAATAATATTATAAATTTAATTATGTAGCAAATTATTTTTAAATGTAATATTTTAATTATTTAACATAATTCTATTCTTTAAGACTTCCAAAAGAAATACATTGAAACTAATAAACTTATAATTATATATTTTACTTGTAATGGTACTCTATATGATAATTTTGTAGTTAGTTCAAAGAAAAAAAACAAAATATATTAGAATGAGACTTGTTTAATAAAACCTGGACGTGTGGGGTTAAAGCATATTTGGATTTGTTTATGTTTTGATATGGTTTATACTAAATATTATGCAAATAATTGTGTTTACATGTTATATATTAATTTTTTTATAAGGAGTTGTGTTTTTACATATTAAATTTTATATATGTAGTTTATATAGCTATTTAAAAATTAAAAGTTACGATAACTAATTGATTAAGATTAATTTTTAATTATGCATTCACTACTAATAACAAAATAAAGAAAACATTCGCCAAATGCATATGATTTATCTTGATTTTAAATTTGAAACAATAAAAAAAATGTATTATTACAAGTAAATTTACAAGATATTTCTCACTCAATCTAGAATGCTTTCCAAATGTATTGATCCATAATTCACATAAAGATAAAGACAAATTTATATGTACATCAACAAAAGCTTAAGTTTTCTATCAATTATCATTAAATTAATAATTAGTAATATATATAAGATATTTTAATTAAACTAATATTTATAATAGATGTCGGGGAGCATGGGGTGGGTATTGTAATACTCATACCATACTCATTCCTATCAAAAAATTTACAAATAAATATTCATCCCAGACCCATCCCCAATAAGAGAGTATTTATTTATCCATTTGCAAATATTTTTGAGTATCCATAAGGTCGGAGTATACTTTGTAACGACCTGCTTCGTCGCTACGATATCACTAGTCCTAATCGTGCAATTATGAATTTTAATGAAAATTCCATTAATTTGATTATGAAAATGGTAGTAAATTTTTCGCGATAATACACTTATCATACAACAAAACAAATGAATAACTAAATACATATGGATGTATATTTAAAACATTATGTATTATTCACATTGTCAGGACATAAATTAGTTGTATTTGCAAGTGTTTACGTATGGAGTTTACATATCCAACAAAAAGAAATCAAGAGACCAACTGAGAAAGAGTTGATTGTCAAAACACAACTCTTTTCCAAAAAGAATTCCAATGTCATCACGTAGGTTTGGCGGCTCCAAAAAAAAGAATATCCCTCCAAGATCACCTATTACTGCTCATCTCGAGATCATCACAGGTACTAACCACACAGTACATAAACAATTGCAAGGACGAGTTTATTATACAAAACCAACAAGCATCAGATAACAATAATTAGAAAAGAAACAACAATAACAACCATAATCATTCTCAAATAATCCATCAGTTCAATACACAAATCAAAATAATTATGCTCATAATGATGCATGCACCTGATTTCACTCTCAACATGCAATGTGGTACTATACTTATGGAAATAGTCTCTCTCAGGAAAATGATTTAGTTGTTTATCAGGGTCACCCTGTCGTGCATTGGCCATTTCCCCATGGTGATCAACCAGAGTCACAAGGGAATTCCAAACCGAATGGTCCCTTAATACCTGCGTTTTTAGCCCATAAAAACTCACAGGTACACACTGCTTTCATCATATTTCCATCCATGCAATTATGAAGTATGAAACATGGACACCATCAATGCATGATCGTGGATAGGGACCAACCCTTCCTCACAAGGATATCCAGTCATGCACCCCCCATGTACATACACAGCATACAAATATGGGCTCACCAATGCACTGTGTCTAGGGACCAACCCTTCCTTGCAAGGATAACCAACAGGTCACTGCACCCCACATGTACATACACAACATACAACTATAGGCACCATCAATGCATGACCATGGATAGGGACAACCCTTCTTCGCAAGGATATCCAACAGGTCATTGCACCCCCCATGTGTATCCATGTGTATCCACAACATACAATGACATTGTCCACATCAACATTATCTCTCATTTCAACATCATTAACAACATTTCATTTCAACATCATCATCATAAACATCAATATCATCTCATATCCATATCCATATAATCATTAACATAATCTCATTTCAATATCATCATCAACATCACTAACCTCATTCATTCACAATCCATATTACCACGAGACTTGTATTTTAGGAAAATTGTAAATTAAAGATGAGAACTACAATATAGAAAACAAACTCTTATGTCCATTTAAAAATTTAAGAAATAATTAAATAGGAGAACATATTATAAAAATTTAGGCAGAGTCTCCTCTGTAATTAAGACTTTTCCCAAAAATCCAATCATTACAATCACAACATCATTCACAGTTTTATCCATCAATAATAAATTCATCGCATCCCATTAGTTAAAAACACAATTTTTCTTCAATACGATCACACAACAGGAACAAATATACATCAATAATACCCCCAACTATGGTATCAAAACTGTAACCAAATAATAAACTCCTCTTACCTATATATAAATTCTCATGTTAGCGTCTCCTAGCGTTGTTTTGAGACCCCTCAAATTCGCGTGCTTTTGCCCAAACACAGAGCTCTATATACCAAATCAAAGACAATTTAGTATAGATTTCCAAGACAATGTCAATATTAACATTTGGGGTCAAATACCCACTCAAATCTAAAAGGGGCTAAAATGATGTTTTGGGATTCCACATCAAAAAATGTCATTTTGAAATTCCAATCACACCAATGTGACCGAGAATTAACAAAGATCACATAAATGACATCAATTTTATAAAAAAAAAGAAACTTTTACAGCATCTAATTTTCAAAAGAAGTGTAAAACTCCCAATAACGGTACCAAACACAAGAAACACTAAGAGAAGCCTAAACTAGTTAGGAGAAGACAAAAGAAATCAAGGTTACCTCAAAGAAACCAAGAAATAAGGATTTGGAGGCTCCGCTCTCTACCGAAACTTCAAGTGGAGCTTCAAAGATTTCGCTATGATTAAGAGGTTATTCTCCGTGCCGTGGTCCGGTGGCAAGCAACGGCGGCCCGTGGTGGTTACATGGTGGTCGTGGGTGGTGGAAGGGGTGGTCCTAGGGTTTTGGGTGAGAGTTTAGAGAGAGAAAGAGGAGAAATTGCGTTTCTGCGGTGTTGGTGCGTATTTATAATCCGTAGGTCTCGCTCAGCGCGACTGCATGTCTCGCTCAGCGCAACCTGTCTTGCTCAGCGCAATTTCCTCTATGTCTAAGAATTGCGCTCAGCGCGCTTGCCTTGCTCACTCAGTGCGACTCGTCTCGCTCAGCATAATTTCTTGTCTGTTTGGGAATTGCGCTAAGCCGAATTGTCTCGCTTGATGCGACATCAAAAGTTGTTATTTGGAAGATCTCAACGGTTAAAATATGAAGAGATGAGTTGTGAAGCCACTGTCAAAATTTGAAGGCGATCCAACGGTTAACGAATCCAAGATTGTAGTTTTATAGAAGCATGTTATGGGTCAAACTATCACCCACGTATTACAACCATACATCAAACAAACTTCGCACAACTTAACATTCATACCAAGCAATTGAACAAGAGTAATTTACACCACAACTCAACTAATCTAAAATAATAAAACAATCAAACAATACAACAATTACATCAAACATCTATTTTCAGCTATCGAAATTTCAGAGTGTTACATACTTTATCCTTGCCTATCAAATCGACTATTGTGAAAAAGGGAATTTTCAATTTTTAATTAAGGAAAGTTATTTATTTAAAAAAATGGTATACTTTATTAGTAGTTACAAAAATATCGCATTGTTTTAGTTTCTTTAAAAAACAATTTGCAAATAAAATAATTAAAATAATCAATTTTATCAAAGCCCTTACAAATTGTTAAGAATAATATAATGCTTTTATAATAACATTGTATAAAAAAAATTTATAGAAAAAAAATATAATTGTATCAAAATTTTATTCCTACCTTGCTATTCAAAATGAAGTGTAATTTTTTTATCCATAAGAATTGAAAACAATATAAGAAATTTACAATAACTTACACATCTTTACTTAACAAACTAAATTAAACCTCATGACATAATGACGTGCAAATGTGTGTAGCTTTGTTTTTTTTTTTTTTTGTTTTTTTTTATGTACAAGGTGCTAGCTTTTACTTTGGCTTAATGTGTTTTTAAATGGCAGATTTATGCCCTGAGTTGACTTTTTTTATCTTATTAAGAAACGTTGAATTTTCCACTAAATATATACATATAGTAAACAATCATTTTCATGCTTTCAATTTATCAGCATCTATATCGAATCAGTATTCGACAAGATCGCGATCTCCTATTTGGCCCCACCGAATACTTATTCGGTATAAGAAAATCTCGAACACCCCACGAATAAAGTAGTTAAATCCCCGATAAAGCAGAATAGCTTAATTAAGGAAAAATAGAGGTTTAAATTGTCTAACCCTCACATATAAAGAATTACCTAGATGATAATTCTTCTATGAAGGCCTATGAACCAAGGTTCATGAAGTTTTGTATAAAAAGGGAGAAGCCCCCTAGGTAAAGACATTGTTCAATGCATAAGCATTATATATTCTCTTGACTATCCATACATATCGCTCTCAGTCGAATGCTAACTTAAGTGTCAAAGTATCTTTTACAAGTATCTCCTTTGTGAACATATAGGAGAAAATGATAAACATAACGACCCCTTGATAGAAAAAATATGGTTCGATCATCATTTGACTAGAACAAAAAATTAATTATTCTCTGCATGTATTTTTGTTTTGCTTTGTTTGTGTTTTTTTTTTCTCCGTATTATTCTTTGAATGTATGTCTATGCATTAAGATATTTTTGAGATCTAATGCATAGCAGCTTTGAGTGTTAATACTGAACTGTAATCCTTGATAACACATATGCTTATAATATATATATTAATAACAAAAAAATTTATTTTTAGTAGGCCTAAAACAAGGACTTAGACCACCTTACCTTTGGGTCGGTCCAACAATCACTTTTATTAATAAATAACGACAATATTAAAAAAACAAAAACTTTTATCCGTGGAGATTATGAGACTTTGACCAAACTGCCACAAACAGAAAAAAAATTACCCAACTGCCACGCGAACAGTACTTTTTACCAAAGTGCCACGCGTCATATTTCGCTAGCCACCCTAGCGAAGAACACATGCTGATGTGGCGCAACCCAAGTGGACACGTAATTTGCTAGTCTATGCAGCGAATTACGTGGTCAACAACGGTACACTGACATGGCAGAGCAGTAATGATGCGTCGTAGTTTGCAGCACCCCTCAGCGAAATACTGCGCATTTGCTGGCCAGTTACGCCAAGTGGCATATTTCGCGACTATCTCCAGCGAACTAGGCGCCCATTTATTGGTCAGTTACACCAACGTGGCACGTATTTCGCTTCTGGTCCCAGCGAAATACGGCACGTGGTCCCCTATAAATCCCCTTTCCCCCTTTCATTTTCACACTTCCATTTTATTCCTTTAAATTTCAAATTCTCTCTGGCTCTGTAGCACTCTGACTCTGGTTATTTTTTATTTCATTACAAGTAAGTTTTCTTTTGTATTAAAATTGTTTTTAGTAATTAATTTAAATTCATTTATTGTATTAATTTATAGGTATTAGGTCATAAACTTTAGGTTACAGGATTAGAGGATATATAGTTATTAGGTTTTAAACATTAGGTTAGAGCAAAATATATATGTATTTTTTTTTAAACATTAGGTTAGAGGATATATAATTATTAGGTTTTCAACATTAGGTTAGAGGATAATATATACTTGTTATGTTTGAAACATTAGGTTAGAGGATAAGTAATTAAAAATTAGAATTGATAATGTATAGGATAGACAAAAAAATATTTTGTGATTATTTTATTTTATGATCTGTTTATTTTTTTATTATTTTTTGTTGTAAATTATATTAATGTTTTTTTAGTAATATATATGTGTTATGTTTGAAACATTAGGTTAGAAGATAAATAGCTAAAAATTAGGAATGTTAATATATATGATAGACAAATTTTCTTTTTATG
>PYAF01003871.1:262214-279146 GCA_007407185.1 Glycine tomentella
AAACAAGCCATGATTTACAAAATTATTTGTCATTAAATTTTAATCAAAAGGAAGTTTTAAGCTAAAAATATTTTCAAAATATCCTATTTCTTTAATTCTTATTTTTAACTTTCTGTTGTGGTCTTATTTTAAAAATTAATAATAATAATAATAATAATAATAATAATAATAATTTGGATCAAACAATTATTGGTATTTAAACTTAATGCATCCATAATAAGAAACATTAAGTAATTTTAAAATATTAATATATTTAGTTTAAAACATTTTAATATAATATAAATATAAATGTGTTTTTAAAATTATTTTAAATACGTTTAACTGTAGTATTTTTCTTAAAGATAAAATCAAATTATTTAAATATGAATATACATAGAAAAAGTAATTCATAAAACTTAAAATTTATAAACAAATAATTTTGTAAATCATGGCTTGTTTGTTTGGATAGAAATGGAATGGAAAAAGAAGGGAGGTAGAAAAATAGGATATAAATACTAAACTTTTATTATTTGTTTGAGAATAAAAATAAGATGAAAGAAAAATATTTCCATATGCAATTAATTTTTTTCTCCTAAATTGGAATGAAAGGGGAGTCACGATTACTTTCTCTCTCTCTCTCTCTCTTTCATTTTCGGTGGTTTATTTTTTAAAATTATTTATAACTTAGTCTTTTATAAAATAATAATTAATTTTATGTTAAGAAAAAAATATCTTTCATTCTACTATTTTTTTTTCTTTCATTTAAATAAATAGAGAAAAAATCCTTAATTTTCTATTTTTTAAACATCCAATCAGTATTTCATATTTTTCTTCTATTTTATCTTCACATACACCAAGTAGAGACCTAATTAGAGGACAGACAATGAAATTGTACTTATAAAATATGTCATAAGCACAATTGAGTAATTATGAGAGATTTCTGCATATTTTTAATCTTCTAAGAAAGAAACTTTTACAATTCACTTGATTGTGTTTAACACATTTAAAAAAATCGGTTCACCACTTTCAGCAGATCTAATTTAGTGTCTCTCATTCATGTATCATAACAATAATTAGAGGATATGAGCTTGTTGAGAAAAAAAAAAAAAAGTTTAGGACTCAATTAAATAAAACAAAATCAGGAACTAAATTAAAATTTGATAATAAAAAAATATGAAAGCATGCAGAATAATTAAACTAAAGACTAAAGAGGCAGTTAAAAAGAGAAAAGAAAAACATTGGTGTCAGAGCCGTTATATGAGGAGTTGTCGGTCACCAATGAAAGAAAATCCTGGGGCAAAGCCAACCCAAGGCTCCGGCGTTGGTTTGAGGAGAGAGTTTATTAGTAAACGGCAGAGACAGTAAAGTAACGGGCGGTTGAATGGAGCCCACGGCGGGGCCCACTTCTCTCAACCTCCTTCTTCCTACTTGCTTCTCCTTCCCCGGCTCCCTCTATAAGTACATCACCACCACCACCCATTCTCTGTCTCCGCCCTTTTCGTTTTCTTTTCGCTAACCCTTCCCTCTCAACCATGGAGCACTTCAACAACGACGATCTCGAGTACGTTCTCGACGACTACTACGACGTTCCCGATTTTGCAGTCGAAGACACCTCCTCCGACATTGTTCCTGAACTAACCTCCGATGTTGACTCCGACTTCGAAGACGAGTTTCCAACGGTAATCTTAACTTTCTTCTCTATTTTCTAACGCAGCGTTTCGCTTCATTTAATTTAATTGATTAATGAATGAGAACCGATTAACAGAGTAATGCGAAGACTGATACCACTGCTTCCGAAGCCAGAAACGGGAAAGATATACAAGGAATCCCGTGGGAAAGGCTTAATTATAGCAGAGACAAATACCGCGAGACCAGACTCAAGCAGTACAAAAACTACCAGAACTTCTCTCGCTCTCGTCACGACCTCCTCCTCAAGGTTTCTACTCACTCTTTTGGTTTCAAATCAATCAATAGTTCAATACCACTTCATAGCGTTTTTTCTTATTTTCGTTCGCAGGAGTGTTTGGAAGTGCAAAAGGGGGAGACTTTCTATGACTTCTTCTTCAATACCAGGCTTGTCAAATCCACTATTGTGCACTTTCAGGTAAAGATTTCGTTCATCGCTGTTTACTATGTAGATTCCGGAACATTCCGGTCATCATTGATTTGCGATATTCTGCCTTTCACTTCTACATGTCGGCTATTATTATAATTAAATGAGTTTAAACCATGAGCATCCGTTCATTGATCTGACATATCATCGTCTTTATTTTACTTTTGTAATTTTTTTTTTATGAGCTATTTCCATCAGATAAATGGATTTTTTGCTTTAATACGTGCAGGGAGTTCTTACTGTTGTTCGCAGCCATACCTGGCTGAGAGTTATCTGACTGTGAAAAGTTTTGTTATGCATAATTTTGCAATTCTAGTTTTGCAGGGCTATTTAATTATGTGTTGTTCCTTTACACACGGACGGAATTAAAGGCTCCCTCGTTTATATAAGGATTTTAAAAAAATTCTCAGCCACTATGAATCTTCTTCCACGGGAACATAATATATTATGTCAATAACAACTCTATTTTGGGTTAAATTTATGCAATGTCTAGATTTATTTGCGAAAAAGAAATGAATCTTCTTTACGAAAAATTCTTTATAAAGATGCGTCAGCAGTTTCCTTATAATTTGCTGAAGGATTTCATGCCAGAATTTTGTTCACCAAATCCTCATATTTTTGGGTAAATGTTTTGCAAGGATGCTTTTTCTTTTCGCTTTCACTTTGTTTGTTATTCAACTTTCTTTCTTAAAAACAAAGGGAGTAAAATTTTCGAAAGAATTATCTCCAATAGACAACAGATATTCTTTTCTACAGACAAGACTGTTTCATGCCAATTTATGGATATGGATGCATCAAGGCTATGGTATGACTTGACATTCATAAAAAATTGTTGATTTCCAGTGAACATATTTTGTTCCATCTGTATTAATGTGCTTACTTGCAACATAACGACGGTGCACACACAGCACCTATCTACATCCACATGTAACACTATGGATTAGACGAGCAGAGCCTTTTTTGTCGACTTTGTTCCATCTTTTCCCAGAACTAAAATGATTCTGTGTTGTATTATACCAATACTGTTTCAAAGTGGAACTGGCAGAGTCTTACACTATTAAAGTTAGCCCACCTTACATTAATTTTAGTTCTGGGTTGATGTGCTTTCTTGTTGAATTCCCGGAGAGGAAAGCTTACATTGTTGACAGACTGTCTACTCTTTTTTAATTTTGACAATGCAATTAGCTTTCTTATTTACTACTAGTGTCACTAGGAATATAATATCGGTAAGTTCTGTACTTTGTACAGTTGCAGAATATCCATTACAACTGCAACAGTACAGTTACAATTGTTTAATAATTCTTAAGCTAAGGTGTCAATCCCTTACCCTTATACAAGCATGCATGCATTCTTCTTTGTAATTGATAATTTGATATTTATTTGTGTAAGTAGTGGCTGTAGCATTATTTTTTTTTTCTGTAATTTTATTTATTGCTTAACCTGTTTTTGCATTTGGGCCCTCTATTTCTCTCTTTATGTCAGCTTCTAAAGCAGGTGGAATGTGAGCAGCTTGGCAGGACCTAATATTATGGTATGATAGGAAAATGTCTGACCAGAGGGCTCTAACAATATCTGTTATTAGTCGGGCTGATCTTGTCCTTGTCAAGAGAGGCCTTGCCTCTTCATGCTTCATGCTTAGCTGTATATTTCTAGGATCTTTTTGTTTATAAAATAGTTATCATTTAATTACTGTTTACTTTATGTTAAGTTTTTTTTTCCTACTTTGATAGTGTATTACCTGACTACTGATGTAGATTTTACATTTAGAATTTATATGAAGATAACACATACTGCATGGAACTGTGGTTGTTTGATAAATTCAATAGTATTTAAGAGAAATTGCAATTCCACATCATAATCATAAAGCCCGCGCTTTTATTTGTTAACGACGTGTATGATCAAGTTTTCTTCAGAAGTTTTGATTATTGCCGGCCTTCCTATTGTAGATCATGAACCGGGCATGCACCAGTGATTGTTGATTTTCATGAAATTGCACAATTCATTGTGTAATGATCATTGTGGTGTTTACACATGATTGTAACCATAGCCTTTTTTTAGTTCTCTGCCTTCGTCTTCCTTGTTCTCCCTCCAGAAATCAGAGTTATCATCTGTAGTTTGGCCACTGGCATGCATTATGCTTGTCTTTAACACCCCATTGGTTGACTTCTACCTCTTGCAATAAAGGAAATGGCAAAGATAGAAGGCTCTTTCTACTATCTATATTCTGTGCTTTTAAGTCCAATGTCTTCTGCCACAAATACAACTCCTGTCATTTCAGTTCAGAAAGTAGCACTGCAGTTACTTCTGAGTGCATAATTTGCGTAACTAATTGTGGAATATAGAGTGCTAAAATTTTAGGGATTATTACAGAAATGGTAAAAGAAAGTTTGTTGCGCATAACACTGACCTTATACTATTTACACTAATCTAGGTCATGTACAAATGTAAACATACAAACTCTGACTCAATAACAATCACAGTACACTAAAACAATAATACCACAATAACATGTTATACTGTATACCCTACTCCTCTTAGTTCTAACAGTGAGATTAATTGTTTTTGATAGAAATATTTCTAATTGAAAGGTCATGTTCAATTCTGGACCCCTTGATGCATAGGGTATATTGGTGGCTTGTTTACCACATCATATTTTTCTCTCTTCTTTTTCCCTGTTGGGTGTTGATATTGATGTCATCAATTCTTGTCTGCAGCTGAGGAATTTGTTGTGGGCAACTTCGAAGCATGATGTATACCTTATGCAAAACTATTCAGTGATGCACTGGTCCGCATTACTACAAAGGGGTAAAGAAGTGCTTAACGTAGCCAAACCAATTATTCCAACCCTTGTACGTAGCCCCACTTAGTTAATCAGATGTTTTTCATTTGTACTCAATGCATTGGATATGAGTGTTATTCTGTTCTTATGTAGAAGCATCCTGGATTTTTAGCTCAGCCAGTCTCTAGAGTGCAAATAAGCACCATGACTGTTAAGGAAAATCTGATGGTGGCAGGTGGTTTCCAGGGTGAGCTTATATGTAAGGTAGGGTTGATCATTATTTCTTTCAATATAATAATTGACTATGTGAAAGCACCCTTTTTAATGCGTGTGGATTTTTTTGGGACCAGAATTTGAAACATCCTGGAGTTCTATTCTGTGGTAAAATAACTACAGAAGATAATGCCATAACCAATGCTGTGGATGTTTACAGCAATCCAGCGTAAGCAGCTAAATGCAGAACTTTATGTTTGAAATTTTTGTTTTTAGTTAAGTTTGCAACTGAACCTTCACTTGGCAGTGGGTCGTTGAGGGTCATCACAGCAAATAATGATTCCCAAGTTCGGGTTTTTGATGCAGAGAATTTTGCTTCTCTTGGTTGTTTCAAGTATGATTGGTCTGTTAATGTGAGTGTCATCAACTGATAAATATTCCTGTTACTACAGTCTTCATCTCTTAAAAACACTTTTTGGAAAATAGCAGTCATGTTTACATATTTTGGCCTTTGCAGAACACTTCTGTTAGTCCGGATGGAAAGTTGTTAGCTGTTCTTGGGGACAGTACTGAGTGCTTGATAGCTGATGCTAACACCGGAAAGGTATCTTGGATTTGCAATTGTTTTTGAGGTTTTATTGTCCTTAATGTTTAATATGATTTCTGATTTTATATAATCTTATGGTATCACCCAGATTACTGGGAGCCTAAAAGGGCACTTGGACTACTCTTTTTCATCAGCTTGGCACCCAGATGGACAAATATTGGCCACTGGAAATCAGGACAGAACATGCAGGTTGTGGGACATAAGAAATCTTTCAGAGTCTATGGCTGTGTTAAAGGGAAGAATGGGTGCAATAAGAGCACTAAGATTTTCATCTGATGGACGATTTTTGGCCATGGCTGAGCCTGCAGACTTTATCCATATTTTTGATTCACATTCTGGTTATGAACAAGGTCAAGAGATAGATCTATTTGGTGAGATTGCTGGCATATCCTTTAGCCCGGACACAGAGGCTCTATTTGTGGGTATTGCTGATCGAACCTATGGTAGCTTGTTAGAGTTCAACAGAAAACGTCACTATAATTACCTATACTCGTTTTGATGGAGTGGAGTGCCTCAATATGTACAGCAACTACTCCATATGTGCATATCCACCAGAGGATTTCTCAAATAGGTTTGAAATATATATGGTGAAATGTTTTTCTAGGGATTTTTTTCTGTTGAATTTAGTGGAGAAGCAAGTTGTAAATTTTGGCTATAGGAAGCTATTTTTGAGATTTCTTTAATTTTGATTTTATTAGCGTTGGAATAGCTGATTAGTTTTTCTTTTGTAAGAATTTCTTCGCTTGCTATTGTATATTAAAAGGTAATGATGAAATCAAGCAATATATTGCTTTAAACTTATTTTTCTAATATGGTCCTTCCTGTTCTCTGAATGTCTCGCGTTATAATGTGATCAGTTAAGAGTTTGATGTATATTAGAATAATGATAAGGGATGGACTATTGACTTTTTTTAATCTTTATTAAATTATTTCTAATTTTCATTTTCCAAACATTTACTTCTATTTACATATTGATTTTTTTTGTTATTTTCAACACTAACCCTCCAATTCTAGTATCATGCTGTAACAAAAAGAAGGGTGTTGTCGGATTGTGTCTAATATAAGACGAGGGATTAGTGTGAAACTTACAAATTTTAAAAGGCTTCTTTATAGAGTTTTTTGTTCTCATTAATTTAATTAAAAATAAAATAAAATTATCGAGATTTATAAAGTAAATATTACAATAAATATCGAGATTTAAAGTAATTTTGACTAAAATAATGATACTTGAGTTTCTTAAGTTTTTAAGTTTGATTTTTGGTTAGAATATTATAAAATGATAACAAGAGTTTTGTCAATTTATTAATATATTCAGTTAAATTATCTAATATTTTTTTAATTTAAATCTAGTTAATTCAAGAAATAATAATTACGAGTTGTCACTAAGTATTAATAGATTCATTAAGTAATATACTTATTTAAAGTTTCTTTAAATAAGAGTAATAATAAACCATAATATATAGTAGTGTAAATAAACAAATAACAACATTAATACCCTATCCTATAATAATATTAAAGTTTGAGCCAAAATTAAGAGTTTAATTTTGATGTATTGTTTGTGTAAGGAATTGTACACTTTTAGATAATAAAAAAATCATTACAAATATGATATTTTAAAATAATTATAACAAAATAATTAAAATTAAACAGATTGATCTGAATACTACCACATTCGAAGCGTGTAATACAAGGCATGTATGTATATATGTTTCCTTGACGGGTCAGGGCAGAAGGAAACGGATGCAATCCCGTCGACACGGGCAACATTGTGCTCAATTTAAATATTTATGCTACACATACACATATTATGCTGAATTTTCTCTGGACTTTTCTAAAGCTAATTAATAAAGACGACGAGTTTGGTGTCCATATATTAAAAGAATCATTATTTTACTACCGACCAAACACAAACGAAGATTTGACGTTCATTCGATAACGTTGAGGGCCCTGTCATGAAGCTTGAAGTCATGCAAAACAAAATTTAAGTCATGCAAGAAACCCCCCTTACCCCTGTCAATGGCCCTGGATTTAATATTTACTTTTACTTGTTCGCTTTTGATGTCCCATATTCAATCCTATGATGTTATACAAAAATATTTATATTATTAATATTTACCACTCTATTTTTTTAATATTTTTGGCACCATCAGTATTATTAAATACCACCTGCTTATTTGTTAATTTGATCATCTCCGTCGTCAAGTTGGTTGTGATTTTTAATTAAAGATTTGAATCTGTTCAACGGTCGAAGATATCAAAGCAGATAGCAAGTTATGTTAAAACAATGACAGGTTATTCAGTTGAGCCCCTTCTGAAACCGACTCAACAACGTACAGGTGGTCATTTTCAAGAGATGGATGGATAATTTGGTATACGCGAGAAGGTGGAAAAATCTTCAACGTTGGGATTTAGGAATCAATATCCCCTGTACTGTATCTACAAACATTTCGTGTTTCCAACGTACATGATATACCCAAATGCCATTGGGAAGCTCCGAGTAACAACAAATGTTAGTTTACTGCTGTTCAATCTTGATTTGTCCATCTAAAGTTTTTTATTTTGTTTTTTTTTTTCCATTTTTAAATTTAACTGTACTTGATCGTAACCTGAAAATAAAACTTGCTACTGTGCTTTCATAGTCATTCGCGGTCTCTTATGTTTTTATAATAATTAATTAAGTTTATATATTTTTAAAATCAAATATTTTAAAAAATAACCAACAATAAAATGGTGTTCTAATAACTTGTTAATTATGGATTCGAATCTGAAAATAATATCTTTTCTTATAAATATGTAAGAATAAGACTACATATAATAAATTAAATTTATGAAAATAATTCATCTTATTAATGTAGATACAATTTTTTTTTTTTTTTTTTTATGTTTTTGTGTGATGACATAGTTCTGACATTTTTTATGTTCATGTATATAATAATTATAGTTCTTTATACTATTGTTATTGGCTGGCGTGCAATGTAAAAAAGCATATTTATTTGACTAATATTAATATACACACGAATGGATAATGAAATATATTTAAACAACGTATCAAATTTAATGTAAAGAAATATGATGACGAAATAGAAATGTGATATTCGAACGCGACAATGCCTGTATTTCTATTAGTTAACATAAGAAAATGTATTTTCATTGTGTTGATAGAAATGATTTTTTTTTTCTTTTTTATGAATACTGAAACAAATTTCTATCAAGAGCATTTTTGTAAAAAAATAAAAAGGTGAAAAAATTGTGGTGTGAAAACAAGGCCCATCACCCATGGGACATTGGGTTTTCGTCTCCTTATTCCCCAACTGATAGTTAGGTCCATTTGCAATAGGTCTTGGTCCTTTAGGTGCTGTGTTACTAAGATGGTTGAAGAAGTTTTACATTTACCCGATAGCACATGGGGAAGTTCCCAGTACTAGCCAGCCTAAAAAGAGTGAAGAATAAATAGCACTTTTAACGAAACTATTCAAACTAATATTACTGGAACGAGGAATGAAACCCTAAGAAGCAAATGCATTGGTTTAGTAAAAACTGGGAGACTTAAATTAAATTTGGCCGGTACAATTTTGTATATTATTGATCATAAACTTTATTTCATTAGCTAATCTTCATACATGCACTCTTTTAGCCGTGCTAGCTTATTGACGGCATATCATCTCAATATCATCAATTACATAAATAAGAAGAGAATGGATCAATTGATTTTGATCCTTCCTCGTTTATGAATGGTGGAGTTTATTAATTAAGCATAGTAAAGCTAGCATTTTGCTATATATTACTTTTGCCTAGGCTACCTCATCCGTGATATAGTTCAACTTCCCGATATGGAAATCGATAACATGTTCCTTCCACTTTGTGTCATCCAGATAAACCTCATAAAAGCTTGCTTCACCACTTGATCTTACGGTTAATGCAGCACTACTCCTAGTGCCATATAGACCCTGTAAGTCAAAGGTAATACATTCCATGATTATGATAGGAATAATTAGTATGGGTGCAATTCTTAACTTACCAGTGGTGTTTCTACTTCAACAAAAATGGAGCTCAGATTGAATTCCCAATCAAGTGAGCAAATACGAGGTAGTGAGTTTTTGTCAGCTTTAACTGTGTCCTTCATTAGCTTTTGAATCACCTCCTTCACAGGTATCTCATCTTCCCCATATTTGGCAACATGTTCTTTGAAACTGAATTCTAGGCGCAGAGCCTGCAAAAGGGGGTAAAACTAAAATTAGAATTGCTTTGGTAGAGAAAATTTCAAAACATAACATACACAAGAATTAATTAATATTTCTAGTTGCTTTCGCAGAACGTACAAAGCTGATATAATAACATTGATATTTTGCTGTGATCGACAAACTGTAATTATAGTGCCACAATTAAAATTTTAAATTAGCTAGTAAACAAATCTACCAAGGTATTGTTTTCCTGTCCAGATGTATTACAAAAGAACAGAAAAAAAAAACTATTCTTTTAGAAAATGACAATTTTTTTCTTATCCCTACAACTCTCTCTGGTCTCCTCTCGGTTACTTTGTGGTTTGAAGCAAAGATTTAAATGAAATATGTTAGCAATACACTCTCTTTAATATACTCTTTTAAACACACTAAATATTATTGAGTAAAATTTATTAAAAATCACAATTTTTTATAAGTCTCGTAATCTATATCCTGGCAGCACTGTAATTTATATCCAGAAATTATATAGAATTCATGATTTGGGTGATTAATAATATAAAATTTAAACAAGAATATATAGTGTGTTGGAAGGACTGAAGGAATAAGTTAGGCAGTGTATTGTTGCCCTCGTCTTAATATAAGAAGATGAAATGTAATAACAATATATATTAACTAACCTTATGCCATGGCGAATCTAACTTATCATTTGAAAGTACATGCAACCCTGGTGGAACCTCTTGAATGGTAATAGGTTGTCCCTTGGGCCTGTTGGAGATGTACACCATTGATTTCAAGACAATATCAGCCACGATTAAGTTGAACCCGTTGTAATAATGAGCCTCTGATTTTAGGCTTTCCGCAAATTCTTTCGGTTTTTTGCTGCTCTGCCATTATTCATCAACATGGATACAAGAAGCAAAAACGAATAAGTGAGGAAATATGAACCCATTACTTTGGAAGTTAATTTGACCAACTTATAATATGGAGATTGGAAAAGAATTCGGGTGTCTTAAGATGTAAAAACAAAATGTTCCCTGATAGTAGTAATCATCATTCTTATTCTTTGTGCTGGAAATGGAAAAACTGATGCTATAGTTTTGTTAAAAGTGCATAAAAAAATTGATAGTTTTTTTTTTTTTAAACAATGATATCATACAATTAATTTTAAAACAGGAAACAAGCGTGTTTAATTAAAGTGAGTTAAAAATTTGGATTGAGGTGAATAGGTTACTGAACTTTTGTACACTAACTCAATGGACAACCGTCATCACTTTTAAGTAAAGTATAAAACAATAATATGTGACGAAACTTTATAAAATTAATGTTAGTTGGCTTAAACTTGTGTAAATTAGGTATACACAAAATCACGACAGATGGAGTTTAGGACAGTGATGCTTTTTTATGTACCAAACATGTCTGAGAGAATTAGATCCTCAATTATTCTGTCTCTTTCTCCCCTATTAAACATGCTTATCTCATTTCTTTTAATTTCTCTGCTGTTAGCCAGACAGTGAAGTTACAAAAATCTTGAGTCTAATAAACGTTATTTGTATAACACTTTACGCAACAAATTATGAAATTATACAACTATGAAGAAAGAGAGTGAAATATTATGAGATGTAACAAATGATGCTGTGAAAAAAGAAAAACTCAAAGTGTTAGTATTGTATAATATGTTGTATGAGTTATTGTATGAACAACGCAGCTCTTACTAAATATACCTTGAGAAATAGTACGGGTAGGTCTCCACGACTTTTAGCCTCAGGGAGGGTATGAAGCTCCAAAACATTGGTGAGAAAAGCCACCCTTCCTTGTGTGGAACTAGCCAACCATGTTCCCATTGCTATTTCGTCCCTTCCTGCCAAAATATCACAATCTTCCCACCAAGACACTGGCTTCGTAGGCCTTCATCCAAATAATGATTATGTAAAAAATAATTATTATATTAGTGCATTATGCATATTATACTAGTCATCAAGTACCAAAAACTTTGTTAAAGAAAAAAAAAATATAGCAAGAGTAAGAAAGCTTGCCTATTGTGATATTCATCTCTGTTATTCAAAAGAAGAAAAGGGTACAGTGGGTGGCATTGCCAAAGAAACAAAGCTATGCACATTGTTCAGAATTGTTGAGTTAGTTGACTGCACCACTGACCAAACAGAACAATGTATATTGGTAGTTTTGTAAGTGACAGAATGAATGGCTTTATAGGCTACCAAACTAATTAAGTTGGCAATTTTCATTTATCCATTTTTTTCATTAAATTTAAAGCAAGTAGCTAATTTTAACACAGCACCGTTACACAACTAATGCTAGCTAGCATTTATGATCGAGGTGGAGGAATAACAAAGAATTATCTATTGTAAACAACCGATTAGTTTGGTTACATCTTATAATTCCTCAATTAAAATAGTAGTCTTTATTTGCTAGCTGCTTTATGTCCTTGCTCCAAGCTATGAACTCTACAAGTTAGGATGTTAGGATCAATAGAAAATGTAGGGGCTCAAAAGGAGATCATTAAGTGAGAAAAAATTAAAATCATTGAAAATGAATTCTCGGAAACTTGCAAGCTTTTCCAACCTTATCTTGTGAATGAGTCGTTTCAGTAACACAGCTCTCTAAAGTTGAACCGTTGAAGCATAAAAGATGACACCGAACTGTACATGCTACTATGCTAGTATTTTAGTAGCATTGATACCATTCAAACTTAATAAGTTTGGGAAAAAGATTGTGGACACTCCTTGATCTAGACAGTGAGATAAGAAGAAGAAAAATAAGTGACGTGATACGATAAAAAAAGAGAAGAATCTCAATTAGGTGATAGTGCTATTAGAGTGTCCACATTTAAATTTGGGATTCTTAGTTTTGGTTATCTTCAAAATCGAAGTCCTTTGCTTTGGCAGCTTGTTTGAGACCTTGATTTCTGATGGGGTAAGAGGATAGTTCCATTTTTGTCTCCAAGGAAAGCATAGGAATGGAGCGAATTAAAAGCCATAAAACCTGCATTATAAGATTTTCTTGAATTGGTGGTGGATGATGTGCATGCGTGACCCAGTGAAACGTTCATAATTCGTTGGTTTAATTTAGCCGCTGAGAGGAGCATGTTGAATTTAATACAACTATAATTAGGACAGCTCTTCACTCCTACTTCTGATATGATGTTTCGGCTAGTCCTATAATAAGCCACCGTATTTGGAAGAAGAACCTAATCAAATGGTCACATGCTAGTTGTCATTTTTTTTCTTTAAAAAAAATGTTAATGAAGTTCAAATCACTTCATATATAAATTACTCAAACTCTGTTATTATGCGGACTCAATTATTATCATTTTTTTTAACCCAATATATTCCTAAGCTAAAAATCAAATATTAATCTTTTGAGACATTGAAATCTATTTAAAGGATTGATTTCTTTCAATAAATATTTTTATATATATATAAATTTGGGATCAGATCTTTGACTACATATTTTTTTTTTTAAAAAAAATTATTATCCACCAAATCATACTATGCTAATAGACTTACTTAAATTCAATGACGATGGATATTACTCTGATAGTTAAATAGGAAAAATTTAATCAACCTAAACGAATTGATATAATTTAGATGGAGCTTATTTCTTCAAATTTAAAGCTTAAATAAAAGCAATTATTTTAATTATTACAGTAGTATCATACATTTTGGGCAGCTCTTAGGCTAAATAGATGCCTAACAAAATGAGTTCAGCTCCTTTAAAATATAATAATGCGGTATTTAATAAAGTAATAAAATTATTGATCTATATAACATTTAAATTATAGGCCTTATCAAACTTAATTCATTCCTTATATACACTCACATTGTTTCCAACTTTCCATTTCATTTACTGTGAAACATATTAATAACATATTTATAGATGTTTAAATTTGAGTAAATATTGATTTTATAATTCACTCAAAAATGATATTAAAAGATTTTTTTAAAATATGCACAAACTTACTATCATTAAAAAAAATATTGTTTATTATATATGTTGTTAAGTATTTTTATCTCTTTTATTTGAAAAAAATATTAATTTGGAAAAATGAATAAATTATCATTAAAGTATCTAATTAACAACATGATGTGACATAATTGGTAGGTAATATTGTCCGTGGTCATGGATTCGATTTATAGTCTATGCACATAAAAAATAGTTGTTGGGAGAAGTCAACACCTTAATTAAATGGATCTTAGTTTCTTGAGGGATTAATATTTGATTCTTGGTTGATTGATATCTAAGTTCAAAAAATTAATCTAATTCAACCCATTTTTTATTTGACTAAAAAATTGTTAGCTTAAATTTTATTATTAAATGATGAGTGACATCAATCAAATTTGGTGTTTTTAACAAATTTCAATCATTTGTAGAGAGATTGTCCAAAAGGGAGTGCCAAAGAGATCGAATGTTGATAGCATTTCTCAATTTATTAAATAAATTTGTTAATTATTACAAATGTTAGTTAATTTTACTTATATTTGATTCTTGAAGGAGTACCATTTAAAAAGTAATTTTATTCTAAATTTAAATTGTCATTCATTAATTAGAACTTGATATCAAAAATAAATAAATAAATATCATTGGAAATATATTCTTAATTAAATAAAGAACATTTTGAAGTGATTTTATTAAATAGGATAAAATAATTAAAATTTACAGTACTTATGTTAATTTTGTAGTGTTAGTTTTGGTGGTGAAAAATGTTTTCTCATTTGTAACATCATTCCACATGTCAAACACCTATCTTAATTCTCAAATGTAAGTGTGATTTATTTAAGGAATTTGTTGACAAGTTCTTGGGACATTAGTTAAGGAACTAAAAAAAGAAAATATTTATTACATAAATAATAGGATAACATAAAAAAGATCATGATCGCACAATTTTTCGTCTCTCAATAGAAACATTTTTATTTTGAGTTCTTTAACCAATATTTTAAGACACTTATTAATATTTTTCTTTATTTTGACATTTACTCTGTCCTTCAATGCTGAAAATAACATTTAAATTGTCTTTTTGCGTACAAATTATCATAAAACTTCAAAACCAGGTACTATTAATTAATTTACTTTTATTATTTTCTGAGAATTTTTTTAAAAATAATTATATGTTCAACTATCCAAATTTAATCTTTGCGATACATTCTTTAAGTATGTGTTTAGTATAATTTTTTTTTTAGAAAATCAATCATTTCTAACTTACTCAAAAAAACATTATTGGTGAAAAAATTAATTATTGATTAAATCAAAATTTTAATTTCTATATTAGATATATTTTTTTAATTTAATCATCAAATAATTACAGTTTTATTATAGATAGTGATTCTCATTGAATGAATAGTGAAATATATACAAGATTGTAATGAGGAAAACTTCATAAGAAATTATCAATCTTTAACCGTATAAGCTACTTTAACGTACGGATCTGTGAGTTGTCAATACCCTCTTGAGTTGGAATATAAATATTGAGAATGTCCAACTTGATAATATTTTATCAAAGTGGCTTGGTTAGGAAGTTTGCAAGCTAATATATTTTTATAGATATGAATTAATATGAGGAAATCAGAAGAAATGTGATCAATCAATGTATTTAATTTGGACTTATCAAAGAAGTAGGGAATTGAGGCTAACTGAATAGTAGGATTGTTAACACAAAACAACATAGCTGTTTGAGGTAAAATATCAAAATCATTGACGATTTGCTTCTACGACCAAAAGTGTTCAAGCGCGGTTGTTGCAGTGGTTCAATATTCAATGTGTTACATGTGCTCACGGGTCTAATAAGCAGTTACCCTAGTCAACATCTGCATAATTAAGCAGAAATAGTGAAACAAAATTGAACTAGAAATAGAAGTAATTGTTGCTTAGGATATTTTTTCGAATTATGTAGTTGGTGATGAAATTCTTGTAAGTGAAACATTTGAGGAGTAACCATGTATTTTGACTGAGCTTATGAATTGAATAATGTCAGCTCTCACAATAGTATGATATATGATGTGACCAATGATCCTCTTACAAGCAGAGATGTTAGATAAAGGATCTCGTTCAGGGACATGGAGCCTAATTCCAAGATCCATCGGTGACTATAAGGCTTAAAGGCCATGAAACCTGTACCTTCAAGTAATGCATGGTGTATTTTCGTTGAAAAAGGCAAATGTCGTTGGACAATCTAGCAATATTAATCATTTTCATAAATGGATATCCAATTCATCCATTTTTTTTTTTTTAATCTGCTAACGGAAGTTTTGTTTTTATTAGTGTCTCTCCTTGCGAAAAGAAATCGGGCTATTCAGGCCCGTTCCTTCCTCCAAGTCCAACCTCTCCCTCCCATTGCAGTTTAATAATGTGAGAGTTGCGCTTTATACATTAGTGGAAAATCTAATACACCATTTCGAAATTTTAAATAACCAAAATACCATTATTTGTTTATAAAAGCTGATGGTACAGAGTATGGTTATTGTTGGTTTTATGTGCGGTTTATAGTAGTGGTTCCCAGGTTTGGTGGTGTTATTGTTGGACGAAGTAGTTTTGGCTGGTGCTCTGGTGGTCGTGGAAGCTTTTACGTTGTTGGATTTGTCGGAGTCACTGTCTGGTGGTACTGTTGGAGGTAAGTTTTTTTTTTTTTACTTACGGATTACTTAATCCGTATAGATTATACGGATTACTCAATCCGTATATTTCATACGGATTAGTCAATCTGTATGACATGATTAATTTAATAGATTTTTTGAAATATTAATTAAAAAAGATTTTAATTATTTAAAAATTAAGTAGATGAAAATAGATATTAGTTATAATTTATGGGAATGCATTACTATCGGTAAATTGGATAGTTTGTGTTGTAATGATTTTTTTGTTGATTTATATAGACAAAATTTACTTAAAATTATGAAATATTTATTAAAAAATGATTTTAATTATGAAAAAAATAAGTAGGTGAAAATAAATATTAGTTGTAATTTATGAAAATGCATTAGTTGGGTAGTTTGTGTTGTAATGATTTTTTTTTGTTGATTTACATAGACAAAATTTATTTAAAATTATG
>PYAF01003871.1:279246-291187 GCA_007407185.1 Glycine tomentella
TATTAGTTGTAATTTATGGGAATGCATTACTTGGATAGTTTGTGTTGTAATGATTTTTTTGTTGATTTACATAGAAAAGAGTTAATTAAAAATATGAAATATTTCTTAAAAATGATTTTGATTATTAAAAAATAAGTAGGTTAAAATTGAAATTAGTTGTATATTGAATGTATTTTTAGGAAATATTAAATTTTGTAATGAACAATTTATTTGATATTATTAAAAAATGTATAGGATTTGTTTTATAATATAACTTTAATGTTGTTAATTATAATTATAATGTGTATGTTTTGTCACTTGTTTAAATTTATTGTCATTTGTTAAGATGGACAACGATGAGTGGATGTATGTCGGTATTATGTTTGGAGAAATTAATATGAATGAAGATATCGGAGATGAACCTAGTGCGTTTGAAAATAGTAAATGTTTAGTAGATTGTTTTGCAGCCTTCAATACTTTTGAGAATGATTTATGGAAGTTAAACATTTTTTAATCGATTTTTGTAGGTGTTCGTTTCCCGTGAGGATGTATTAAAATGGGCTTGAACTGTTGCATATGAGAATGATTTTATAGCTGTCATAATGAGGTCGGACATGTCAATTAGAAAGAAGGGAAAGACATCATTTATTTTAATTGGTTATGAAAGGAGTGAAAATTATAGAACATTCAACAAACATATGGTACCTACAGTGACTAGCACTAGAAAATGTAATTGTCCGTTTCAGCTACGAGGCAAACCAGTCCTGGGAGATGAAGGGTGGATGGTGAAATTATTATGTGACATTCATAATCATGATTTGGCAAAGTCATTATGTGGACACCCATATGTTGGTCGACTAACAAAGGATGAGAAGATTATTGTTGTTGATATGACAAGGTCGATGGTGAAACCAAAAAATATTCTTCTAACTTTGAAGGATCACAATGCCAATAATTGTACATCTTTGAAGCAACTATACAATGCAAGATATATCGCACGCGTGTCAGAGAAGGTAATACTGAATTGCAACAATTAATGAAACTTCTTGAATGCGACATGTATATTCATTGACATAGAGTGAAGGATGAAAATGTCATACGTGACCTATTTTGAACACATCCGGATGCAGTGAAGTTGAGCAATGCATATCATGTTGTCTTCCTGATAGACAACACATACAAAACAAATAAATAAGATTTCCTTTACTTGACATTGTTGGTATGACTCCTACTGGAATGACATTCTCAGTTGCATTTGCTTATTTAGAAGTCGAACATATAAGCCATATTGTTTAGGCCCTAGAACGATTTAGAAGCATTTTTATGAAAAGTCAAGTTTTCCCAGAGGTAATTGTCATTGATAGAGATTCAGCATTGATGAATGCAGTGAATATTGTATTCCCTAGGTTAACAAATTTACTGTGTTAGTTCTACATTGACAAGAATGTGAAGGGAAAATGTAAAACTTTTATCCGACAGAGGAACGCATGGGACTATGTCATGGAAGCTTGGGGGAGTCTTCTGGATTGTGCTACTGAGAATCAATATGTTGACTGTCTTACGAAGTTTGAAGTTGCGTGTTTTCCAATACCCATGTTTGTTGATTACGTCAAAGACATGTGGTTGAATCCACACAGAAAAATTTGTAATAGCCTGGACAAAAACAAGTCATGCATTTGGGTAACATGACAACTAACAGGTTAGAAAATCTTTCAAAATTTTTTAATTATAAATTGAATAACCTCGATGTGGAAGATTGTTGCTGACTCGAATCATAAACTGCAGGGTAGAGACTGCCCATCAGACCTTAAAGAGACTATTGCATAATAGCCTTGGAGATATTTGTACTGTATGGGATGCAATGAACAACATGTTGACCTTGCAACATAGTGACATAAAGACATCTTTGGAGAGAAGCACACATGTGGTCGGTCATGTGTTTAAAGTAACGTTGTACAAAAGACTAATCGGCATGGTCTTAAGGTATGCGTTAAACCAAATAGCTGTGGAGTATGAGCGAGACCATGATGCGGGGAAAAACAGTATTCGTTGTGGATGTGTTATGAGAACTACGCATGGTCTGCCTTGTGCATGTGAGCTAGCTAAGTATGTTGTTGGGAGCATACCACATGAGACAGTTCAGTTTTTTGGCGGAGGTTAAGTTTTGAAGACCAAGGTTTGGATGAGTGCGAAGAGCACATAACTGAAGAGATGGAAGCCATATCTTCGCGTTTTGAAAAGCTTGACTTGTGTGGCAAAGTGACTCTAAAAACAAAACTGAAAGAACTTGCATTTCATGACCAAAATTCAATGTGTCCTTCTTTTGAAAAGGTCAAAACAAAAGGTGCTCAAAAGAAACAAGTCTCGCAACACACAAGATCAACCAAGCGGGATCCATCTTACTTTGAGTATGTTGATGAATTACATTCTGTGCAAAATAGTTGTTCCACACAAAAATGGTATGCTTCATCATTGGATCACACAAATTCAAAGAGGAAGATGCCTATGTTGGATCAATTTCATACATCTATGCACAATTTCATTCTAAACATTATCGTTGTTAAAGTTGATGGTAATTTTGGAATTCGTATAATTGCTGCCTTGATAGGATATGGTGAAGATTCTTGGTCTTTGGTTCACAATCATTTCACTACTACATAGAAAGCCTACGACGACGGTTGTTGAACCATCATTGTTGCGTGTGTCGTTGAAAATGGGTACTTTCGACGATGATTCTTAAAAAACTGTCTTCGTTATTTTTTTTTAATTAAACGCCTACAAAGACGGTTATTAAGAGAAAACCGTCATCGTATGTCAACATACGAAGATGGTTTTTCCTCAAAAATCATCTTTGTTTGTATTTTAATTTTTTTTGTTTTTTTTAATTAAACACCTACTAAGACAGTTATTAAGGGAAAATCGTCTTCGTATGTCAACATACGAAGATGGTTATCACTTAAAAATCGTCTTTGTTTCTATTTGAATTTTTATTTTATTTTTTAAAATTAAACACCTACAAAAACGATTATTAAGGAAAAATCGTCTTTGTATGTTTACATACGAAGAAGGTTTTTCCTTAATAACCGTTTTCGTTTCATTTTTGAAAAAATAAAAAAAATAAAAAAAAACATACAAAGTTGATTTTTAGGCAAAACCGTCTTTGTATGTGGACATACAAAGAAGGTTTTGCCTAAAAATTGTCTTTGTATCCATTTAAAAAAAACAAAAAAAAATAATACATACAAAGACGATTTTTAGGCAAAACCGTCTTTGGATGTGGACATACAAAGACGATTTAGCTTAATAACCATCTTTGTATCCATTTAAAAAAATATAAAAATAAAAAATAATACATACAAAGACGATTTTTAGGCAAAACTGTCTTTGTATGTGGTTAGGTTCAGAAATGACTGCCCAGTTTAGGTGGTTAGATTTAAACTAGGCTTTTTTTCATGTGAAGAGACTGAAGCAAGAAATGAAGGAGAGGATGAAATGAACATTGGACGGAAATCCATGTGCTGAACTGCAAAATGAGTTTCTTGCAAATATCCCTAAGCTTAGCATTTTCCTCGTTCAAAACAAAAAAACACAGAAACATCAGTTTTAAGACTTTTATCCATAAATTAATGATGCCTTGTTATTATTTTGAAGTAAGAGTGGTTAATTATAATAATAACCTGATCCTCCATCATGTGACTTCTTTCTTCCTTGTAATTTTTGAACATGTTGGCAAGCTAGTGGTGCAATCTGTGTGTCCTCAGCAACTACTAACAAGGATCTCGCGCTTACTAGAATACTTAGTCACATATGCTTTATTTGAAAAGTCGCACCAGAATGAAACATTAATCCAAACAGAACACAATCACATTAAATCATAAGACCCTACTATATATGCATTAATGATTCAAATGTTTTAATTGCGGAAATGTAAAGGTACTGAAATTTAAAAACAAGAAAAATAAAATCAAAACAAGAAAAATAAAATGGTCCTGATAAGGCACTCCTCACTCCTCTCCCTCTCTCATCTCATCCTCAGCCTCAGCAGCTTGAGATGGCTCAGGAATGACTGTGGTTGGCTCTATGGCATCTGAGGGTCCTGGAGGAGTAGGAGCTGGTGGTGATGCCACTGGTGGCTGGGAAGGTGCTGGGGTAGATGGATACTGAGGCTGGTATGTGCTGTTGTCGATGCCGCGCTGCTTGTAAAGGTCCTTTAACATCCGTGTCTGATACTCAAGCTGAGTCCGGATGAAGGCCTGGAGGGACACGTAACTGGAAGAGTCCTCATAAAGGAGCTCGTGTCGGGGTGCCCTCTGGGTGGAAGAAGAAGAAGGAGCAGGCTGTGGTGGAGGTGATGCAGATGCCGGTGGTTGAGGCTGTGCCTCACGTGGACTCCGAAGAGCAACCTCTGCTGGGTTGAACTTAGAAGCTCTGATCAGCTGCTCTTCTGCGGTGCTCTCCATTGCATCAGTATATGTCGTGTGAGTCATAATGGAGGCGATCCGGACGTCCATCGGCTCATCATCTGGAATCTCCACGCCAGCTCGACGGCACAAGTATAGGATAAGCGAAGAATGAGCCAGCCAAGATTTATTGCTTGCATCCTGGATCATATGCAAGATCCTGCTGCACAAAAGATTAGAGATAAAAAGGTTACCTTCACCTCGTAAGGTATACAGGAGGGCTGCTCGCTCCAGGTTCACATCAGTCATGTTAGTGGATGGAATGACTGTGTGGTTCCCGAACTGATGCCAAAATGTTGCATCGCCCACCAAATCGGACTTCTTCAGCTTCTAGGGCACGTAGTCTAAGCCTGCCTTTGTCTTCCAGGCGGTGTATAACCCTGTAATCCCATGCCTGATCTGGTCGGCTAGTCGAGGCAGCTCATCTCTGTACATCTTAGTGAAGACGTCAGGCTACATGCTCAGGAAAAGGTGATAGAACTCACAGCGGGAGAAAGGGGGAGTAGTTGGTGTCTAAGAATCTCTCTATAGTCTTCTCATCGAATGGGACTTGTACTCCTCTAACCTAACTGATCCTCCTCTCAGCGACTGTATCTTGGTCGACATTCGCCAGGAATTCCTTCAAAATATAGCGAGAACTAGGCTCAGGAAAACTGACCAGCTGCTGCCACTGTCTCCTGGTGATTACTTCTAGAATCAGGGAGTCCTCAGGTAAAGATTCCCATAGAATCTTCTTCTCATGAATGATCTTCGTCGGCAAATACCATGTGTCAAACCCCTCCTGGCAATCTAACGAGCGGAAGCGGGCTTCGTCATACCCGGAAACACGGGCCCGCTTGCTGCCAGCTGCAACTGTGCTCTTTTTCTTACTTTTATCAATTTTTTTTCCCTGAAACTCAAAAGGTATCCCATAGACAAATATGATTAAGTGGAAATTAGCAGCAACAAGCATAATATGGACCTAAATGTGGCAATTCACAGATTTATATTTATTCATATGGCTACAGGGCACCATCAGATCAAGTAAGTAGGAAACCAACACAAAATTAGTTATTTTCACAATTGTACCTAACCACTAATTCCCAGATTTAGTTTAGAACCTCCTTCAAAATCATTAGTAATTTAAACCAACGCAAATCTGCAACTCTTGTTATGCTCAATGTGCTTATCATACTTGCAGGCACAATCTAATGAAATCAAAGTTCGCATGCAATTCTAATGTGGTGATGAATAGTCAATATCAAACAAGCTCATAAATCATTGATTCAGTCAAAATCCACACCCACAATTCCCAAAGAATGTACAAGTCATCAATTGGACATATCACATTGACAAAAGAGTTAATGCCTCAAACATCTTCAAGATAAGTGAACCTGTCATTTGCATGCAAACAATTATAAGGAATTATTTGCTTGATTAGGATTCCTAGATTTAGCCTAGTAAATATTCCTAATTTAATTGCCTCAATCACTAAGCTATCCTTGATCACAATTTATGTACACTACTAGAGGACTTACTAATTATTTTCACTTTCAACTGTGTAATTCACCTTAATCCCTCAGCATTAATTTGGCAACTACAACAATGTAGTTCAGTTATGATACAATCTAATTGTAGGAACCAGATATATACACTCAGACTAGTCTCGACACAATAATTCAAAGCACTTCAAGCTCATCAAATCTAATTTCAGAAATGCAACACAAGTGATTATTCAGAGAAGTACATCAGGTCTAAATCAATTTAGATTTTCTTATTCAAGTTCAAACCATAGCTCTCATTATCTCCCTATATGCTTATCCTCTCAATACAATAATAGCTCAACCTAATTGCAATACTTCTCACCATTATGATCATGCTACCATGCTTATTACACTAAGGAAAACAAAATATCAAAAGTAACTCAAGTTGTTCTCTTAGGATAAAAACATGATAATTATGAAGTTACATGCATCAATCATTTGAATTTACAATAACATCTACACCATACCACAATGTCTTTTATCAAAAGAATTGATATCACAGTTGAAACAAACCAAAAGCACTAGACTCATTATCTGATACCCATAATTAGCAAGCACACAGTTATAGCACCGATATTAGCTCAATTAGAATCCCTAAATTTGACCTTCAGCCATACCCCTTTTTAATTCTTACAACACCTTATTGAATGAATCTAGTTTCCACTTGAATTTGACCACAAAATGGATAAGGTCTAGCCTAATCACGACCCTTAGATCAAAATAACAATCAATAGACCAATCTTCCAAAACAGATATGATTCAACAAATATAATTGCTTCATAATCTAAGTCCACAAACAACCCTAAGGTTATTCATACTTAGTGAATTATGCTTGCAAGACATCCATCCAAATACTCAACAGCAAGTATACAGTTTTGAATAACAATGTACAAGCAACCTAACATAAAACAGAACTGACATGGGTCAATTCTCATATGACGCTAATAGCGCCAATATCAGCGCGAATCGTGTGGGACGCGAAATAGCCATGAATGGTCTGCAACTCAAAAATACTTTAATCCATGATCATGCTAGATCCTATAAGTCTAAATGAAGAACATACCTTGTTGCCAGCCATTGAACCTTATGAAAGATATAAATGGAAGCTTCAACATGACTCAGGCTTATGCGACAATGATGGAAGAGGAATAATGGAATTGTGGTAAATGTGGAAGAAGATTTATATAAAGAGTGATGGTAACGGCAATATCCCAGATTGAATGCGCGTTTAACAGTAATGATGGAGAAGGAGAAGTTTTAGGAGTGAATAAAGGTACTGGCGCATTCTGAATTTTAAATTTAAAAACCCCTGTCGAGGTCTCGCGCGAGGTGTTAAAACACAATTCTATGCTTAAATTAAACCCAAAATTTATCCCTAAATACTATATAAAATAAAAATCAACAATGAATGGAAATATAAGAAATTAACTAATAAACAAACAAGTTTAATCAAAATTTCACCACTCAAATAAAATTAAAAACCTAATTAAAACTGCAAAAAAATTAAAATAGCAATTGAAAATTCTTGGATTGCCTTCCAAGTAGCACTTTGTTAACGTCATGAGCTTGACATATTAATCTTTCAATCATCCAGTGAATTCAATGGAATAGAAACTGTGTTTCTATCCACTTCCCCTCCAAAATAATGTTTCAATCTATATTCATTTACCTTAAAAGACCTGTCACTGTCTAGAGGGGAAATTTCAACTGTGCCATAGGGATAAACCTTTTTAATTAAAAATAGACTGGACCAATGGGATTTTAACTTACCCGGGAACAGTCTCAGGCGAGAATTATAAAGCAAAACCTGTTGTCCTGGTGCAAATTATTTTGGGCGGATCTGATTATCATGCCACTTCTTGATTCTCTCTTTATAGATTCTGGCATTCTCATAGGCAGCTAACCTGAACTCATCCAACTCATTCAATTGTATCAACCTTTTTTCGTTAGCTTTAGACAGTTCAAAGTTTAAAAATTTGGTTGTCCACATAGCTTTATGTTCCAATTCAATAGGGAGATGACAAGACTTACCGTACACAAGTTGGAAAGGTGACATACCTATAGGTGTTTTAAATGTTGTCCGGTATGCCCACAGTGCATCATCAAGCTTTTTAGCCCAGTCTTTCCTAGATGTCCCCACAGTCTTTTCCAAAATTCTTTTAAGTTCTCGGTTAGAGATTTCTACCTGTCCACTGGTCTGGGGATAATATGGGGTGGCCACCTTGTGCTTGACTCCATACTTGGCTGTCAAACTGTTTATTGCAAAAGTGGGTACCTCCATCACTGATTATAGCTCTTGGTACCCCAAAGCGAGTGAAAATATTCTTTCGCAAGAATGAAACTACCACCTTTACATCATTGGTGGGTAAAGCTACAGCCTCTACCCATTTAGACACATAATCCATAGCAACCAAAATATATTGATTGGAGAATGATTTAGGGAAAGGTCCCATAAAATCAATCCCCCATACATCGAACAGTTCAACCTCTTGGATATTATTCAGTGGTATTTCATCCCTGCGAGAAATATTACTAGTTCTCTGACGGTTATCACACTGCACAACAAAGTCCTTTGCATCTTTGAAGAGTGTTGGCCAATAATAGCCACATTGCAAGACTTTTTGTGCAGTTCTATTCCCTCCAAAATGTCCTCCATAATTTGAAGAATGACAGTGCCACATGATCTTTGGCACTTCTGTTTCAGCTACACATCTGCGGATAACATTGTCAGTGCATTGAAAATATAAGAAAGGGTTATCCCAGAAATACCTCCTTGCATCATGCAGAAACCTCTTCCTTTGCTGCCAATTAAAATCTTCAGGAATTATTCCAGCAGCTTTGAAGTTTGCCATGTTTGCAAACCATGGACTGAGTTGCATTGCTAGAACTTGCTCATCAGGAAAGGATTCATTAATTTCTATTACTGGTCCATCTTGCAAATCCCTTTCCTGAATCCTTGACAAGTGATCAGCTACCTTGTTTTCCACTCCAGCTTTGTCTTTGATCTCCAAATCAAATTCCTTAAACAATAACATCCAACGCAACAAGTGTGGCTTGGCGTCCTGTTTATTCATCAAATATTTAAGAGCTGCATGGTCAGTGTAAACAATAACTTTAGAACCAACTAAATAGGACCTAAATTTGTCTAATGCATATACCACAGCTAGCATTTCTTTTTCAGTGGTGGCATAATTAACTTGTGCCTCATTTAAAATTTTGCTAGCATAGTATATGACATGTAGACGCTTATCTTTTCTTTGTCCTAAAACAACACCAATTACATAAGCACTGGTGTCACACATAAGTTCAAAAGGCAAAGCCCAATCAGGGGCCATTAAAATAGGTGCAGTAGTAAGCTTAAGTTTCAGTACATTAAATGCATCAAGACAAGCTTCATTGAAGCAAAATTCTGCTTCCTTTTCAAGTAAGTGGCTGAGAGGTTTTGCAATTTTGGAAAAGTCCTTGATGAATCTTCTGTAGAAACCTGCATGGCCTAAAAAATTGCGCACACCATTCACATTAACAGGAGGAGGTAATTTTTCAATTAATAACAGTTTAGCTCTATCTACCTCTATTCCCATTTCAGAAATTTTATGGCCTAAAACAATTCCTTCACGGACCATGAAGTAACATTTTTCCCAATTTAAAACTAAGTTTGTCTCTTGACATCTTTTTAAAACTTTAGCTAAATTAGCCAAACATGAATTAAAACAAGAGCCAAAAACAGAAAAGTCAACCATAAATACCTCAAGGCCGTTTTCTACCATGTCAGAAAAAATAGAGAGCATGCACCTTTGAAATGTTGCAGGTGCATTACATAAGCCAAATGGCATCCTTCTGTAGGCAAACACCCCAAATGGGCATGTGAAGGCTGTCTTTTCTTGGTCTTCTGGTGCTACTGGGATTTGATTATACCCAGAATATCCATCTAGGAAGCAGTAGTAGTCATGACCAGCTAACCTTTCAAGCATTTGGTCCATGAAAGGAAGTGAAAATGATCCTTTCTGGTTGCATCATTCAGTCTCCTATAGTCCACACACATCTTCCATCCAATGATAGTTCTTGTGGGAATCAAGTCATTGTTGTCATTTTGAATGACTGTCATCCCACCCTTCTTAGGGACAGTTTGGACTGGACTTACCCATGCAGTATCAAAAATTGGGTAGATCATTCCTGCATCTAACAGCTTCACAACCTCTTTTCTTACCACTTCTTTCATTGTAGGATTCAGCCTCCTTTGTGGTTGTCTCACTGGCTTTACATCATTTTCCATAAGAATTTTGTGAGTACAAAAAGAAGGATTAATACCTTTCAAATCGGATATGGACCATCCGATGGTAGTCTTGTGTTCCTTGAGTACTTTCAACAACTGCTCTTCTTCTTGAAATTCCAGCCCTCTATTAATGATGACTAGATATGTTTTTTTTTTCGCCCAGAAACACATACTTCAGGTTTTCAGGCAATTCTTTCAGCTCAACTTTAGGTGCCCCAACTGGAATGTCATCTTCTAGCACCACCATTCCTGCCTCAAAATTTTCTGGTGTGGTCTCTTGGCTTTGCAGTTCTAATTCCTCTTCAAGTTCCTCTTCTTTTGTTGGACCTGCACCAATCACATTATCCAAAACATCTAGCCTAAAACAATCATGTTCATTAGATGGATTTTTCATGGCATAAAAAAAATTAATAGACTCATTATCCATCCTAAGTTCTAATTTTCCCTTCTCAACTTCAATTAGGGCTCTAGCAGTAGCTAAAAATGATCTACCTAAAAGAAGAGGTATTTCAATTTCACCATCCATATCTAAGACAATAAAATCTGCAGGAAAAATAAATTTATCAACTTTAACCAGAACATCTTCAATTACTCCTGTAGGCCTTCTCAGTTAGCGATCTGCAAGTTGTAGAGAAACTCTGGTGGGTTTCAATTCAGAAATACCTAGGGACTTACAAAATGATAATGACATAAATTTATGCTTGCCCCAAGGTCACATAGTGCTCTTCCTACATTAATATTCCCTATTGCAATAGGGATATTGAAGCTCCCTGGGTCTTTCAGCTTTGGTGGAAGCTTCCTCTGGATGATAGCACTGCATTCTTCAGTAAGTGCAATAGTCTAACAGTCCTGCAATTTGTGTTTTCTAGACAATAGTTCTTTCATAAATTTTGCATAGTTAGGCATGTTAGCTAATGCTTCAGCAAATGGAATATTAATATGCAATTTCTTAAACATGTCTAAAAACCTGGCAAAGTGTTGCTTTTGAATCTGTTGCTTAGACTGCACTAGGTAGGGAGGTTTCTCAAAACGAGAGAAATCCCATTGTTTCTTTGCAGAATTTTTTTCATCTTTATTTGAAGGTTCTGCTACCTCAGGGTCTGCAGCTTCTGTGGTATTCTCTTCCTCATTTGCTTTATTACTTACCTTAGACTTTTCCTGAGAAGGGATTACCTTTCCACTTCTAGTAGTGATTGCTTTTGCATGTTCCCTTGGATTTATGATGGTATCACTAGGGAACTGTCCTTGAGGCCTCTCAGCTAGCTGTTTTGCTAACTGCCCACTTTGGTTTTCAAGATTTCTAATCGAAGCATCTTGATTTGTACGGTGGGCCCTGGTTTCATTTATGAAGGCATTGGTGGCTTGAATGTGCTCAGTGGTAGTTTTTGACAGCTGTACCATTGCCTTTTCAAGTTCAGAAAGTTCTTTGGGTGGAATGGGTGGAGGCTGTAAGTAGTTGTTAAATTTATAATCTAACCCACCTCCTTGAAATTTTCTCTGGTAATTATTGTTGCGCGATAACGCGCAATTGATACGGCAAGTGCACCGATCGTTAACAAGTAATAAAAGTAGGTAAGTAGAGTTATCGTCTCCACAGGGATTGGGGTAATTTTCACAATAATATTAATTCTAAATGATTGGAATTAATAACAGAAAAATAAAGAACAAAGAAGTAATTGTTGAGTTGTGGTTGGTGTTTGAATAAA
>PYAF01003871.1:298354-375183 GCA_007407185.1 Glycine tomentella
TTCAACCTGATTGAATCATTCATATGCATATGTTCTTTGGATTATCAGGTGATATCTTTCCTTAGTCTTTGAAGGTGTAATTCTTTTAATTGATTTCTGTAAAGATTGGCTTATTGCAAATGGGTTTCTTGCTTGATGTTTAGAGATAGTGTTTCTCTAAGGGAAACTGAGTAGTGTTCTCAGTTTGGGGTTTGGTCTCCAAGGGTCTAATAGTATTTTAGATCTCTGAACTTTATCTAGGGTTGATAAAGAGAGGCTTGTAATATCTTGTAAGAATATTTTTTGCAATAGTGGAACTCTACTCTAGTGTTGAGTGGAAGAACTGGATGTAGCTTCACAGTGTTTGAAGTGAACCAGTATAAAAATCTGTGGCTAATCTTTCTTCTCTTCTCTTCATCTCTAAATTGCTTTGGTTGTGATTCAAATTGTTTGCACAGAAAGTTTTTCTCAGCTTATTGGTTTCTTGACAAAGGAATTTGATTGAATACAAGAGTCTTGGTTTAAATATTTTTTTAAAGTTATAAAGATCCTGTGACAACTCTGATTTGTAAAATTTTAATTTACCAAGGGTCAACCAATTCACCCCCCCTCTTGGTTGTATAGAAGTGTTCCTTTTATTTTCAGATATATCTTTCCAAATTTAGTTAAATCCTAATTTCTTAGCAATTTAACCCAATTAAAAATCCTAATTCCTTAGCGATTCCTATCAAGTTAAGCGTTTAAAAGAATACATCATAAGGATTCTGTAATCATACATCCCTATCCCTAGGCAATGTAAAGACTGTTATTTTACTCCTGTCAGAAATTAGAATCCCAACATTCCTATTACAAATTCTAACCCTAAGAACTTAAATAGAATGGCCAATTCTAAGAAAGAAATTAACAATGAAGAACAGAGTAACACAAAGCAATCATAATAATCTCAAATTAATATCAATTAAATTACAGAGGAGTTCACATTGGGTTTTGGCCCCACCACAATAAAAGAAATTAGCCAGACATGTTCATGTCTAACCTCAAGAAATACAAAGACAGCAAAAGCATTCAAAATCTCTCAATTCTTCCGTTGATCTCTGTCTTTAATCCTTTCTTCACTGTGTTTCTCATTGTAAAAGTATGTAAGAAGTGTCTTTCTTTTGTCTAGAAGCCTCCTTTTTAAATCCCCCACGTTCCTCTTTTAATTAGGGTAATAAGACCCTCTTTCTTTCTTAATTTCGTATCAAATAATTTAAAATCAGGAAACCAAATACTTCTGGCACGACTGGCACGGCATTTCACGCTAATCGCGTGAGATGTTCGAATTTAACTGTCTCTCCATCCTTCTGGCGCTAATCGCGTGGCATTCCACGCTAACCGCGTGACCAGTTTGAATGAAATAGCCTGCTTCTGGGCATCTGGCGCGGTATGCGGCGCTACTCGCGTGGATCATTCGAGATGGACTTGGTTTCCTGGACCTTTGGCGCGACCCGCGCGAACAATGGCGCTGGTGGCATGAACTATTTGAGCTGAGGCCTGATCTTTGCATCTTGGCGTGACTCGCGCGGATGCCCATGCTGATCGCGTGGGCTGTTCGAGAATTTTAGGCCTTTCTTCTTTGCTTCTTTTCTCCTCTTTTTGGCTCTGAAATAACAAAATGGTAATAAAATGAGATAATAGCTATTAAATAAATAATTTAACTAATTCTAGCCTATATTCCTAATTATTGATTGAATTATAACTAAATTAACCCTAAAAACTAAGATGTGTTAGCAACACATCAACTACCTGTTAGATTCAAACTAGGTTTCCTTTCATGTGAAGAGACTGAAGTAAGGAATGAAGGAGAGGATGAAATGAACATTGGACGAAAATCCATGTGCTGAATTGCAAAATGAGTTTCATTTCTTGCAAATATCCCTAAGCTTAGCATTTTCCTCATTCAAAACAAAAAACACAGAAACATCAGTTTCAAGACTTTTATCCATGAATTAATGCATGCCTTGTTATTATTTTGAAGTAAGAGTGGTTGATTATAATAATAACCTGATTTTCCATCATGTGACTTCTTTCTTCCTTGCAATTTTTGAACATGTTGGCAAGCTAGTGGTGCAATCTGTGTTGCTTATAGTAAAACTACTAGCAATGCTTTTAGCTTCTTTTTCAAAATTCAATGAGCAATCTCTGCAGCAAGTTACATACTTGCGCACTTTGGCTCCTTCTTCAAAAGATTTGTCCTTGAATGTTACCTTGCTTCTCTCCTGAACATGAAAATAACTAAAACAAAGAAAAACAAAAGCAAATTCAATATCACTAAAAATAAAATACAATAATGACATTCAAAGCAGAAAATAGTATATAGAAGAATGACTTAATTACGCACCTATCAAAATTTAAAGCAAGGCTCAAGCTACCAACTGGAATTGTAAAGGGGTGAAGATCCCAAATAATTTTCAAGGGAGGAGTGACATGCTTTGCCCTTCATGTATGTTCTAAAAGTTGCAATCCCTATAAGCCACAACCTACCATTCTCCTTATTTCCACTAATCAATTTTTTAAGCTGCATCACCATATGCTCCACAGAACAGTAACAGTTTTTTCTTTGCTCACAATAACTAGACCAGAACTCAAACAACTATTTCAGATCACCCAAGTATAGAATAAACCCTCTCCCCAAATGACTTTTTACTTGGTTTCTAAGGTCCACAAACTTCCTTTCAACCTCCTCCTTGCTAATGTTCCTGAAGGAGACAAGAGGAAGACTCACAAATTGCACAAACCTCAACTCTCCTTGAACACTCGCTCTCTCTAACCTTTCCATCACTCCCCTAGCTACTCCCTCAGCACTAGAAAGACTCTCCCCAAAAATGACTGTGTTTCTCCTCTTGCTCACAAGTTCACTCATAACACTAGTTACATCATCTACATGATCACCAACATGGTCTATAGACTTGAATGATGCCCCAAATTGACCAAAAGATCTAGATGGGGACATGTTGCTGCTACCACCAAGAACTTGAAGCTTGGTGGTGGTAGTGTTTTCCTTGGAAGCTTGGTGTTGTGAAGAAACTTCCATTGAAACAGCTTGTTCAACCCTTGTTTTAACAAGGGCACTAGAGAAACCAGCTTCTCTCATGACCCTACTAATGCTAGGATCATCAAGGATAGATACTATGAGCTGTTCCACCTCAATCTTCAAGGCCAAAATGGGTTGCTGCTAATTCTCAATCGAACCGTGGTGTTGGTGAGACTGAGCACGCTTGAAGGCTGCAACCAAAGCATTTGAAAGTGAGGGAGTGGTGGAATATAGAGGACTCAGAAGAGGGCTTGATGTGGATGCTGGCAAACGGTTAAGGGAAACATTGAAGCAAAGTTCTAATGCCTTGTATTGGAGAGGGTGGGAGTGGCATTGAAGGCAAGCTTTACGGAGAAGGCCTGTGGAAGTAGCAAGCATGACAGTGGCAATGTAAAGAGGGGTCACTTGAGCATGACCTCTTCTTGTGGTAAAAGTAACAGCTTGTTCTCTGGTGTCAGAGCCTGTAGCTGTATGTTGCAAACTCCTACTCTCATCTTTCAAACTTGTTGCAGCTTCCACAACAATATATAATAATACCTCACAAAGAGAATTTGGAGTTTTGGTTAAACCAAACTTTTCGAAGGGATACTAGGTTTAGAAAAAATAACTTAAATGGAGATTTGGTTCAATGAGATTCAGCAATTTGGGTTGAAAGAAATAATAAGATTTTATAGCTCAGATATTGGTAGTATGAGGAAGATGTAGGTATATATATGTGTGTTAGCTTATAGCAGTGCATTTGAGGACACCAAGACTAGTGTCTGCGCCATTGATATGATGAAGGTTTTGTGCCTTTCTTGTTAGTGAGGCAAATTTTGGCTTTGCATGTGAAAGTGGATTGAATGCTATGCACATTTCTTTCCCTCTCTCTCTCTCTCTCTCTGATTTGTATGTGAAGTTATGTGGATTATCAAAAGCTTCTTCTATTCAATCTTGTGGTACTATAAAATATGTTGGAAAGCAACAAGCTAGCTTTAATCACATTGAATGGAATAATTTATTTTGTCGTGAATAACCTCAAAACTTGATGATGGAAAGACAAAGAGAAAAGAGGGTGAAAATAAGAAAAGACAAGTGTATAAAATGAGGGTGTTTCTGCCAATAACGAGGTAGTGAGGAAAAAGAGAAGACAATGGTCTGTCTATTTGAATGGACAATGAACAGTATTGTTTGATTGGTTTTTGTTTTTTATAATCTCGAGGAGATCAAGGAGAGGAATAATAATAACAATAATCCTTGAATGATTGATGGAATAATGCTTCACAATATCAAATAAAATAACGGTTTATATGACAACATGTTAATGTTCTCAAAATGTGTCTGTCTGTGTTTGTCTTTCTAATTCATTCCAAAAGTTGGCTTTCTTCAACATTTAATATATATGTCCAAATCATGGTTTTCTGCTGCCTCACTATATAAATAGATAGCCTAGTTTTTAATATGTTGACAAAATTAATAGAAGAATGATAGTATATATAGCACATGGAAATTAGCTGATATTACCATCAAATTTAAACATAAATAAATTTAACTAGTTTACATATTAAGAAAGTTAGTTAATGTTATTTTTTTAATGATATTTAAATAATGATCTTTTTTTTCCTAAAGTACTATTAATTAGAATTTGATATTAAGAATAAATATAAGTTATTTGAATTATAATCATAATTAATTGAAAGATATTTTTAGAATAATATCATTAAAGAAAATTTAATTAGTTAAAATTTACTTATAATATTTGAGTCCATTTTTCTTCTTATATTTAGGTTAGAGGTAATATTTGTTTACTTGTCATGAATCATCGTTTTCGATCAGTTGGTTGATTCCTTGTGACAAATAAGGAGACAAAATAAAAGAATGACCGTACGTAGATATATCACCGACCTCCATTCACTAGTTCTTAGTTGTTGTTTAGTGTTTCTTGTCTAGTGTTGAGTCTCACATCATTAAATCCCCAAATTCAAGTCAACCTCATGTTACAAATGTAACTGGTTGTGAAGTCACCCAATGACATATGCTAAGCTCAAGATCAAGGTAAGTATACTAAAAAATTTCTTGTGCCTTTTAATAGCCTTTTTAGTTTAATAACCTTTTAATTAAAATTTGCATGTATCTTTTATTAATTGTGATAGGAATAAAAAAGATGTGATTTTAATGTTGTTTAATTAGTCATAAATATTGGGTTAATTACAGGTGCAACAATAAGTTATGCTTTAATCTTTTTCACTAACATCTAATTTTGAGAAATGCAATTCACTTAGTCACAAATATACAATTTACTTAGTGATTAATATTGGTTAATTATAGGCACAACTATTTAGTTTCCAACATTCCTCAGAATTGAGAAATTATTTGTTTAAAACAACTATTGTATGGTCCAACTAGTTTTAACTACATAATGAGCAGCAAAAATTCATAACATCTCATTATAAACGTTCAACAAATTATACCTACTACATTAGATAGAGGTCAAGATAAATATGCAGAGTGAAAACAATAACATTAGTCAGCAGCTTTAGTTCCAATTTGTAAGCGTAAACATCAATTAATGATTGCATAGAATGAAGGCTAATGAAAGTGACTGATAACAACCCTATAAAAAGTTGTTTAGATTTTGTCATTGTGAAGTTTGTCAAGGTATTTTTTTCCAGTAAACTTCACACTCAAGTTTACAAATAAGCTCTCATTTGATCATTTAGAACTCATACAATAAATGCTTAGTTAATTTCTTTACCCAAATACTGTTTTTGTCTTTGAATAATAACTTCATTTTCCAGCTGTAAGTGAACAACTTTGAAATGGTGATTGTAGGCTTGTAGCAATTGTTAAGGAGAAAGATCAACATATTTGTGTCGCCTCATTTTCGCTCATCCTTGCATATTGAGGTAGGGGGATCTTCGAATTTCACTTTGAAGGCTGTCGTCAGTTAGTATAAGTCAAAATTACTATACATATTTAAGGCAAATTCATATATTACTCAAATATTACTGCATGAAGTTTGTTGGCTGCATATGGATTGTGTGTGTTTCATGCTCACATGTTTATTATAAAATTGAGTTGTGTCCACCTTTTGTTCCATAGTAAGAGTTGGCTTGTTTAAAAAAGCCCTCAATTTTACTACAGTTGTTTCACACAATTCATATATATATATATATATATATATATAAGAGATATCCCTGGAGTGTACAAATTGCAGCACCATTTCCACTTGGTTGTATGCCTTCTATTGGCTTTCCACTGAGTGTTATTATGCTGACATGTCTACTTCTCCCAATATTGACATGGCTAGTCCTCCTTGAGGAATTAGTACTGACATCATCCTTGGTTTCAGCTCCTACAAGTTTCTTTGGCTCATCATGCATGAGCTTTAGATCATTCTCGGTCACCTCATCTTCTTTTTCAATTATGCTTTCAATAGAAATGGTAAATGATGGTGTTGTTGAGGGGTTTGATACTCGTTCTGAACCAACAGTTCCAACTGCAACGAAGCCAGTGAAGTATTCTCCCTCATAGTCTTCATCTACTCTTGCTGCTTCTAGGCCAGCAATAGTGTTTCTAAGCTTGTTGTGAGCATGTTTGGAAAGTTTGATCACAAGGTTTGGTTTCTAATAGACTTGTTCATCATCAACAATTCCCTGAAACAAAAAAAAATTATGTAAATAATTGAGATGATGCATAACATGGAAATACACTCTTCCCAATTCTCATGTTATTCTACTAGACATTTGATGGATCTTATTATCCTTAACATCTTTTTAAACAGTTTACTTTTATGTTCTAATTTTCATTCTAGGTAGTCATTGTACTTCATTTTCATAATACCTGAAATTTAATCATAGCCTTCCAATGGTTGTACATAGGGTTTGTTTTTTGTTGTGTCTTCATCATGGGCCTATATATTAGTGGTCACATGTCTTTGCAAGAGAATATTTGAATTTTCCTTAACCTACAGTGAAATGGTCATAATCATAAATCACTTTATGTATTGTCTAGTATGGTAAATTTTGCTTTCATGTACTACAACTGGTTTTTGTATAATTTCATGCCCATGACATAGTTAATGCATGTATGAAAGAACATAAATATGTAGCTTGCTAACGGCATATGACTTACCAATGACTAAGTCCTTCAATGGTTCACTAGTATTCTGCCGAAGTGTGATTTGCATCCAGCCTAGTTACTGTATGGAATAAAAAATAACTTGAGGAAACCATTAAAATAGATTGTAGTTTTATTGGCTCACAGAATTTGGACACTCAACTTGTTTTACTATACATGTGAAACATATATGTGTGTTTGGATACTATTATTAAATTTTTCATTATTGTACATGTGAGTCACTAATACTGTGACAACATCGATGGAGAATTTCAAATACCTAATATATATGATTAACAATTTTGTACTTATTGTTGGTTGTTGTTTTAGGTCATTCTAATTCAGTCAATTAGCATGTTAAGGATTCTTTCCTCTTGTTAAAAAGGATGAACTGATGAATGAAAATGACACTGTCTTAAGCTTATTACAAAAGGAAAAAGGTGATAAGAGTTGCAGCTTCTCCAATGCTAAAATGAACTGCTAGGCAGAAAAGGTAAAGCTCTAAATTTTACCAATTATGTAAGGTAAAGCTGTAATTTGTACTTACTATGAACAGATCTCTTTGGACAATTTTAAGAGTGGACGTTTGTACACATTGATTATCGAGGCATTCAATCATGTAAATACCTGACATATAGTTTCCAACATGATTGGACTCTATGTATTTGGAATGAATGTAAGTTCCTATTCTTGTATTATATTTTCGGTCATTATTGTTTACTTGTTTCTGTCTTCGTTAAATTCTCCTTTATATAAATACATACATACATATGTGTGTGTGTGTGTGTTACTAATATATACGTGTATCCCTTTGAGTTGGTATGATATGTTAGGAATTAAGTTTTTACTATATGTTAGGACTAGGAGTTGAGACCTTTAGAGCAATAAGATATTAGTTATGAAAAATAACAAAACTTTGATTTATGCCCACTTTAGAAACTAGAAAAGTGTAGTAATTAGTGGCTATATTTTACTTTCAAATTGATTTACCTACATGTAACTTTCAAAATGTTGAGCTCTTCTATTAATTATTTTATATTTTTGTATGTATGTTGTCTAGTGTTTTGTCGTAACAGTCAAAACCTTGTGTGTAGCCTATAGCATAATTCTGATGCCTTAATTAAGGTATGCCTTGTCGATCTGTGTCACCTATTTCATTTTGTTGCTTGCTATTGTGTGTCTCTAGCTATAGGAAACTCTTAAAGTGTAATACTATGATATAAGGACTGATGGAGTCTTTGCTCCACTTCTCTGGCAGTCACAAATTTCCTTCTACAATCACAAGACATTGTTAGTGTATACTAACTTGAAAACAGACATAGTCCATCTGGAGTGACACTATTTAGTAATCATCTATTATTAATTTTTTGAAAATTGATGAAATATAAAAATGTTTAAGGCCAAAATTTAGTGTATGCATTGTTCATAGAAGTTTCAACACTATGCTATTGCTATATATGGGCTTCATTTGATTCAAATTTGCATATTGAAAAAAATATTTTAATTCTTAAACCACATATGCAGTGTGTTAGCAAGTTTTATTTTCTGGGAGGGCAAGTTGGTGTTGGTATGTGTGCTTCGGCATTATTGCAGTAATTTGAATTTTGACATATCCTTATTTACTTGTACGGTTGGACCTTCCATTTAGGTTGGTCATTTTGGGCTTTCCTGACTAAAGGCAAATACATTTCTTTCATCCAAGTCAGCTGCCGGGACTATAAGTATAATTCCAAAATAAATAAAAAAATGACTTTTGAATCATTTTACTATGACTGAAATTTTATCAATATTTGTTTCCATTTTTTATACTTTTGGACTATCAGGCTATCCACTAATGTGTTAGATGTAGGGACTTCTGTATTGCATAGTCTTCACAAGTAATTGATGACTATATGCATTTCCTCAACTATTTTATACTTTTTTGTTTCTATTGTTACACTCCCTTTGTTCCACTTTAAATGATTAAGTAATGTAATTGATATTTTGGATTTCATAAAATATATTATGTAACTTATTAATATAGTCTTCATTCCTATAATTAATTAGAACTTTTCTTATTTATTATTTCCTTTGTCCCTAAGTATAAGACCCTTTTGGCTAATATATAATTTGGAACAATTTTTTTTTGTTGTTGTCACAACAAGTTTAGACGGAATGGAGGCAGTAATGTTTCTCAGTCTTGAAGAAAAGTTGAAACCCATATGATGGTTCTGATTTCTCTAATTTGTTGCAAGAATGTATTATGGGGGCAATAAAAAATAAGACCATTTTACTTGTAACCCACCAAGTTGACTTCCAGCAAAACCAATTAGTATAATGGTTGGTAAATACTCACCAGCCTAGTTACAATGAACTCTCTGTTGATTTTCTGTTAATGGTTTCGTCGAATCTCACCTATTTTAGTGATAAGGACATCATTTAAATACATTTCCTTAGTTTATCTAGTTCTGCTTTCTGAATAAAACTATAATTTTACCCTTTGTCTTTTTATTTTTATTCAAAGGTCATTGCAGTTATTTACTAGTATTATTACTAGCTAGCTATACACATTAATTAGAACTAGAAATATTTCATATCATGAATGCTATATATATATATATATATATATATAGGTAACTTATATGATTTTTTATGTGCTGATGTACAAAAACTTTGTCAAAGGCATGTAGTTTCGTTCATATATAGATTGACTGAAAATCAGATATAGGAAGGACTAGTCATATTATCAGTACCCTTGTATATTCATATGGAAGTTAAAATTAACTTTGTTTCCAGAAATTAAGACTATGTTGTGGTTGCTCTAAGCTTGCCTTTTTTTTCTTTTCTCTAGAGCACTTAACAATTTTTAAAACAAACATCTATTATGCTCTTAATTGCTTGTGTGAAGTTTTTCCTCTTTTACCATCCTCTTATTTTCTATTGAATCTGATGCCTTTTGTTCAATAAAAGCAAGATCTCTATGGGTGCTTTTGGTGCTATTTCCGGACTTGTTGGAGCAATGCTTTCAGAACTTATCACAAACGGGAGTTTTTATACCAACAAGGTCATAATAGAGCACACTGAAGTATCCATTCTATTTTTGTTTTTTGCATGTTTCTTAATTCTTTAATTTGAACAGGAAAATGATTAATGTTATGAACAGGATTTGACAAAGTCCTCTATGCATCATCATGAAACTGTCTATAAGTAAAATTACTTGCATAGTATATTTTACATTGATGGTTGAGTTTGTAACACTTTTGTATTTTGCTAGTAGCTGGTTTGAAAACACTTATTTAGTGTAATGCCATCAATGTTGCCACATGTTGAAAACTTTGGATTAATTGGGGGATGTCTCATAAGATTTCTCCTTGGTTTTATTTTGCTGCTACACCCTCAATTTGGTTCTTGCCGCTTTACTTCAACCTCAAGTCAAAATATAAGGGTCACCAATATGTAGCGACTGTCTCTGTGATTTTACTGATTGTTGGGTGAGTTTATTATTAAAAATCCTTGAAACTTAAGCAATATTGTTGTCATGATTCAGCGGTTTTGGTATAGGGCACCAAATTGTATTAGTTTCCTATACGACGATTGCATACTCTAAATCTTAAATTTGTTCATTTAGAGATGTTGTTAGTTCTCATGGCCTTAGGAAATGGATAACTTCTTATTTGTTGCTTAATGTACTCCAAATTAACCAATGCTTCTTCTTTCATTTGTTTTGCTTTGCTATGCTTTGAAGTTATAGTTAGGCTTGAACTTGTGCATTTCTTTAGTTACCACAATGTAGATGTTCTCTAATCATTGTTTCTTTTTTGTTGAATACAAGTTTTGTATTGCTAAAGTGATGTTATTCCGAGGTGAGAGTGGACATGAATTTTTCAATTTGCTATATGATTCAAGTTTTCAAACGTAATATTTTATTAATTTTGTATGCAGGGTTGGATAATCTGGTTAACAAGAAGGACAGTTGGTTCATATCTCTGTCTTTATGTGCTTAATTGTGAGTGCTAGAAAAATTTGCATGTTGTGAAAAGCAAACATGTTGTGAAAGTTAAGTTTACATATTTCATGCAATTTTGTAAATAGTGTAAGACTCATAATAGACAAAATAGTACTTATACAATTTCATTTTTGTAACTTTCCACTGGTACAAATATGTTTGAATGCCTAATACTAAGCAGTGAAATAATGACTATTTATGTGGTATATTATAAGGTTTAATGTGTCTTACAATGGTTATGTAATACATTTTTACATAAAAAAAATCCTCTATTATGCAAAAAAAAAAATAAACACGAATTCTAATACAATTATAGACTAAGAACCGTCTTAGAATTGTACATTCTAAGATGACTGTTAGTTGGAACCATCTTAGAATGATGTAAAAAAAAAGATAAATTCTAAAATGGTTATAAGCTAACAACTATCTTAGAATTGTTAACTGGACCGTCTTAGAATGATGTAAAAAAAAAAACTAAGACGAAATCTAAGACGATTCTAGGCTAACAACCGTCTTAGAATGGTACATTCTAAGATGGTTGTTAGCTGGAACAGTCTTAGAATGATGTAAAAATTTTAAGACAATTCAATAACCGATGTCGAAAGACTTACTTTTCAATGACACTCACTACAAAGACGATTGTTGAATCGAAGTCGTTTAAGGTAAATAACCGACATAGAAAACACTGTTTGTAGTAATACAAATTTTCACTTATTTTTTTTTACAGTACTTAAGGAATCAATTTTTGAGAAATCAATTTCATAAAGTATATTTTTTTCAAAAGATATTTTTTGTTTTAATTTTTTTATTTTACTAATTTGTATATATTAATTTATTAAAATACAACTTATCTAGAATAATATTTAATAAATATATGTATACATATATATTCATTATAAATATAACTTAGTTTTTTCATTTAAAAAGAATTGAAATTACGTTAAATAAAAGCGAAAATAAATACAACTCATGGTTTATTCCTTGCAAAAAAATTGTACTTTTTTCGTCCTTGCAAAATTAAAATATTTGACTTTTTTGCTCAAAATTAGGTTTAGATAAATTAAAATTTACTTAACATTTTTTAACATAAATTTTAAAATATAATTTCTAAGAATTGAAAATCATCAAAAAAAATATTAAAAAAAATATAAAAATACAGTTTGTAACAGTTAAAAAAATCACCACAAATTAAAGAAATTAAAAAAAAAAAATACAAGAATCCTCCACTGCACCCCAACCAAACAACCGCTGCCTCGAACTCTCAAATCTAAAGAACAATTGATAACAATAATTAAAAGACGTTACGAGTTTCGAACAATCAACTTAACTATTAGAAGTATATAGAATTGAAAACGAAACAATAAGCTACTAGGAGAAATGCCTGGACAGCTTACAATATCGAATAAAAAATTGAAACAAAAATAAACGAGAAAAAAGGAACGGAAGAAAAAAGGAAAACGTGCAATTGAAATATTATGTGAAAAATGTAAAGGATGTATAAAAAGGAAGAGAGACGATGGCCATGGAGATTGAGAGTGGTTAGGATTATAGAGTCCAAGCACATTATAGTTTTATAAGGGACAAAAAGTAGATAATTTTTTTTACAGGTACTAAAAATGAATTTTGAGTATTTTTAGGATAAAAAAATATATTTTAACCTATAATAAACAGTTTCTACTCTCTCTGGCCCGTGGGATACTACAAGTACGATAGAATTGCTTGATATGCAAGTAGCTTGCAGCTTAAGTCTCCCAAAAGGAGAAGCATCATCCAATCACCCTCCTTTAGCTTTTCCTTTTTCCGTAGAATTTAGTAAATGCTAAGTGGTCCCTACAGCCACTTCCAATGCTATATAAAATCATAGATTGGAAGTTATCTGACATGCATCGTGTACATGTGACTGGAAGATCAAAGGACATTGCAACCACTTTTCTTGATATCGTCATCAACAATACATGGAGGGATTTGGTAACTTTTTTTTTTTTGTGTGTGTAATTTTATGGCCTTTTATTTATATTAATTTGTTCTTGGTAGTATTAAAAATGATTTCTGAAATGCTTTTGGTTGAAAGTTGATCTGATTCTTATTTCATTTAATTTGCTTGTTGATGTGTTGGCAACTCTATCAATTTGCCTTGTGTAGGAAATGAGTACCCCAGTTATGTCCCATCCGAACTGGTGAGTTGTTCATCAAAAGGTAGAAATGTAACATACCATTGCTATTTGATGGAGTTGGAGCAGCACTACGAGTATCAGGTGTCGGTTAATGACATTGTACTTGCAATTAGGAGTGAACTTGACTCGGAAATTGTAGACACATTATCAGGCACATCATTTGATGTGGAAAGGGGAGAATTGTTAGTGAACCTCAGACATTTGAAACCCATTCAACTTAGCCCAGAAGAGGTGTGTTTGCATCACAATGTCTTGTTTCTTTTCATGATAGTTACTGTCAAAGAAGATTGTGTGAGGTGTGATTACATATCTTCTTTCTTTTCATGATAGATACTTCTAAAGAAGATTCAATATATATATATATATATATATATGTGTGTGTGTGTGTTATTTTCTGGGACAACAATTCTTAAAAATGTGAGATCAATAAATATTGACAATCCCAACATATATGAATAGATAAGACTAAAGGTTAGTTAATAGTCACATTTATTTTAAAATCTTAACTATTCAGATATATATTTATTGATGTTATTCCTTGTATATATGTATTTTTTTATTTTACAGGTTCAAAGTTGTAGAAGATTTCAGACAACCCTCTTTAGGATCCTCCTAAATCGGGACGTTACCAAGTTAACAAGTGTTTCAGATGATTTCAGTTTGGGAGATAATCCTGAAATTGATTATCTTCTGCTCCCAGCCACTGTTAAACACCAGAGACCTTCAAATTCGATTATTGATTGGAAGTCTGTTTTATCTGTTCCTTTTTCATCTGAAAGTACCTGTGATTGTAAGGATCATGCATGTAATGTGAGGATTCAAAATGGTTCAGTTTGCTCTTGCAAACTTGAAAATTGTGTGGTCTACACTCCTCATAATGGTTGTATTTATATCATTAATATCATTGATGGTATAAAGAAATTGAATGGAAACTCAACTCTAAAGCGGGGACGTAAGGGAACTACTACTTACAAGGAGCACTTCAAAAGACGGTGAGTAAATTTTTGTAGCTTATTTATCTGTGTCTTGGATATCAACCATTGATTACCATAAATAATTTCGACTATTGTTTCAAAATTTCAGCCACGGGATTGAATTGCGTTTTGAACATCAATCCCTACTTCATGGAAGGGATCCTTTCACAGTGGGCAATTACCTTCTGAAGGCTAGACAAAAGACGACGAAAGGTCTGAAGTTTTAACAATTCGTTGCTCGATCATTTATATTCTAGTTCCTAGTATTACCCATGTGACTGATATTACCTAAAGAATATGAAAAGGCTTTATAGTTCTAAATTGTTCTCCATGGATCCATAGAGGATTTAGAAAGAATATATATCTAAATGTTATGTGTTGTATCATGTATTACGGTGCAACAGAATCATTCATAGATACAAAGGAATAAATTAAACTCCTAATTTGTAGTAATTACATCTCTGATTTCTAGTAATCACTCATATTTTCATATTTCCATATTATCTAATAGAGGATATCATCTTCTCTTGTTAACTAACATTAATTTGTGGTTCCTAGATGGTTGATCAATGCCCATTCACCGTAGGGTACAAAAACTGATCCCAAGTACAAAAGCGGTCCTCCATGAATCTAAAATGAATAGGATTAGGAGTTCTTTTTAATGTATTATTCCCTTGTATGCTCTAATGGTGAAGATTGAAAGGAAATCAGCTGGTAAGCTTTCTTATTTCGTCTCAAAGTTTTTCAGACTTGGAATGAAAACAACCTCGGCATTGTTTTTGGGAAGCACATACCCATGATGTTCATTAATAATGTATTAACCAGGTTTCATTTTATGTAGCTTAAGTTGCCATGACACTTGCTCATCTACTATATAGAAGCTATTTTAATGCCTTTTGACATTATTAATTAGAACCTGATTCATTTTTTTTAACCCCTTTCAGGAAAAAACATGAGCTCTGTTGACTTGCCGCCAGAAGTTTGTTCTGTAATCATGTCACCAATATCAATCGGTACCATATATTCATTTTCTTTTATTCCATCAATCATGCATTGGCTTGAGGGCTTGCTCGTTGCTTTCAACTTAAAAAAGATGCTCTTGGATCATTTCACGCCAAATGATATCCCAATCAGCAAGGTAAGCTACTTCTTCCTGTGAAAAATGCTTATTATTACGTGACGATAGTTTACATTGATCACCATGATTCACATTTTCATGTCTCAGTTGATGAGAAATTATTAAGTAATATGGGATTATCATTGTCTCAATTAATCTTCATACATGATACATAGTTAAGTGTTATTAATTGTAAATTGAAAAACTTGTAAAAATTGGTTGAAATTATAGAGTATAAATATGTGATAAACTGGAAATATCTAATAATTTTTTAATTGATAATTTAAATTGAAAAATAGTTATTGGAGATCTGAGATTGACGTCCCATCTGCCTAGATCGAAAGAACAAAATATCTACTTTGATATTGATGGTCTGTTTGGATATCCTTAAAAATAACACTTTTATAATATATATATATATATATATATATATATATATATATATTAGAAGTTAATCTGTCTAATTTAAGTGAAGATTTTTTTTTTTGTTTTCATTTTAAAAACATTTTATTATTGTTATTTTTTATCAGAAAAACTCTAAATTTGATTTCTTGAAGTTTTATGTATTATAATATTAGGTTTTTAAAGATTTAAATCATATTCATATTTAGTTGCTGTCATCTTCTATCATTCATTATCTCTTGATAATAAAACTATACTAAAAGTTTAATATCAATATTACTTTGGTAGGTATTGCAAGCAATAACTGCAAAGGGATGTGAAGAGGCCTACGATTATGATTACTTAGAGACACTTGGAGATTCTTTTCTGAAATACATTGTTAGTCAACAGCTTTTCAAGACCAATCAAAATGATCGAGAGGGCGCCCTTTCAGACAAGAGGAAGTACATCATCTCCAATGATCTCTTGTTTAAGTATGGGTGTACCCGCCAACTTCCGGTATTATCATATCTTCTCTTGTTATTGTTGTGACATTTTATAAGTTGGATGTCAAGCAGTTATGTAGTAACTTCTCTATAAATATTTCACTGTTATAAAAATGTCATTTAAAGATGGTTTTAAACCTCGTACAAAGACAATTCTTCAGACGTTTATAAATATTTATAACAAAAAAAAAAACTAATGCATTAAGTTTTCTCTATCAATTAAAACCAATTTATGTACTTTAATTTTGAAAAAAAGTTAAATAAATGAGAAAAAGACATTCTCTAAAATTTAAGTGCATGGAAAAAGCTTCTATAAGAGTGAAAATAAAAACGCCTTAACGTAAAAAGAAATTAAAGACATACATAATTTTCTTTCACAGGATGGTTAACTTCTTTCCTAATCTATTAAATTTTAAAAGGGTAACACAAAATGTAAGATACATTTATGATCTGCTAACAAAAAGTTGTAAATAGTTTTAGGGTCATGTTGATCAATGTTTTTAGGATACTGGTTAAGATTATATTAGAATCACAAGAAAGTGCATCTCAATAAATTAAAAAAAAAATATATTTTTGTTTCCCTAACCAGTGCCCCAGTTAGGGCACTGTTAATTAGCATTTTCCATAATCTTATTTCATCAGTTGCTTCTATTGAGTATTAACTGATTGCAATATTTCTTCATCATCAGCAACTTGTGCAACCCAGCCTTTAATAATATGAAAGGGAAGAATCCATTATACAAATAGTTTCTAGTTTGAAATTATATATTGACTTTCTTTATCCATGTATTTTCTATTTCAGACTATGGGAAGAATCCATTATACAAATAGTTTCTAGTTTGAAATTATATATTGACTTTCTTTATCCATGTATTTTCTATTTCAGACTATGTTAAAAGAAGTCAACCGGTAATTTACTCTTAAGAAAATGTGCATTGAACATATTTTCAGATGTGCCAAACTATAAAATCCTGAAGTGTTTAGCTAGAGAAGAGAATCATATTGCTTAGCTTAGCTGCTAATGAGTGCTTGTGTTCGTATTGTCAAAATAACCTGGATTACTAGCATTCTGGAATCTCATATATAATCACATTGAAATTACCCCTGGTTCTATTTTTGGCATGTTACAGGGTTTCATACGAAAAGATAGATTTGATCCAAAGCAGTGGGATGTACCTGGTGATAAGTCAAAGAGTACTCAGTTGCTAAAAAAGAAGTTGGACTCCAGTAGAACAAGAGTATATGTTCGCAAGACGAGAGAAATAGACTTCGAAATCATTGCTGATGTTGTTGAGGCACTAATAGGTGCCTTTATTATAAGCACAGAAGATGAAAAGGCTGCTTTATCGTTTATTAATTGGATTGGTATCAAAGTTGACACCAACATTATGCCGTATGAACGGCACATTAGCATTGCCCCAGAGGAGCTTGTAAAAGTCAAACTTTTAAAATCCCTGCTGAACTACTCGTTTAAAGACCCTTATCTTTTAGTAGAGGCTCTCACCCATAGTTCTTGCAAACGGCCAGAAATTCGGACATGTTATGAGGTACTCTCATGATTATTTAGATACTAACTAGAAGTAGAACAACGAACATATACTCACTAGTAATAACGAAGTCCATGTCATAAGAGTATACAATTTTTTCGTTTCTTTATAAGTTGGTGGACACCTTATTACATCAAACACCCCGTTAATACTCATCATTTCTATCTATTTCTCTATAATTCTCTTTTTTCTGTCTCTTTCTCTGATTAGGCGTTAATAGGTCATCAGGTGTCCATTAATCATTTTTGTTCTTTTAAATTCCACCACATGGTTAAAAATAGATCATGAGAACATTAGGCTGTGTAAGAGGATGGAATGGAAGAGACTATGTCTTCCATTGTTTGAATTAGTAAAATAAAGATGAAATATAATGGAAACTAGTGAAACCTATTCCTTTGTATTCCATTGTTTTTTTTTCCTGTTTCTTTCCTCTAATTTGGAGGAGTGAGATAGATTGAGAATTTTGTTCTATTCTACCATAACATGTCCACTCAATGGATTGAAAGTTTTATTTCACTATATTCTATTCTACTCTATTTTGTTTTAATGCATTCCATTTCTTTTTATCAATCCTGTTCTGAATCCTCTTCGGTCTTGTCTTTGTGGAAGATGGATACTGTATCTCTGATAAACACTTAACATGCCCTGCAGCGACTAGAGTTTCTTGGCGACGCAGTGTTGGACTATGTCATCACTATGCATTTCTACAAGGAATATTCTAATGACAAATTCTCAGCAGGATTTTTCACTATCATGAGGTCTATTTCTGTGAACAATGAGTGTTACGCACTGTCAGCCATTAAAGCCAAGCTGCATGAACACATACTCTGTGATTCGGTAGTAGCAAACAATATAGCCCAGACAATGGAAGGTGTTAAGAACTTATCTTTGGAATCAACTTTTGGATGGGAGCTAGAAACATATTTCTGTCAGGTCAACTGTTTAATATTTCAGTGCATAACTTCTTCCAATCCAAACAACGTTTATTCATATTACTGCCATATTCATTGAATGCCTTCGTTGTTATAGTTAGATGGAATGTTATGAGTCTCCGATCGAATAGAATACAAAACTTAAGCCATAACGTGGCATTTATTTAAGCCATGAAACTCTCCCATCTGAAGGACTAGTTTTTTGAGTTGACCTCTTCTCTTATGCTTAAATCATAACAATGGGTGTCTCTAGTTAAGAGTTGGACTATAAAAAGGGTTACCTATATAGGCTGGATCTAAGACATGAGGCTCCCCCACCTAATAACAATTGAGAAAGGGAAGTAACCTATGCAGACATTTTTTTAGTAATGTTTTCATTAGGTGCATTTCTATGTATGACAGGTGCTGGCAGATGTTATAGAATCTATAGCAGGAGCCATTTTTGTTGATTCAGGGTACAAGAAGGAGGTTGTTTTCCAAAGCATAATGCCCCTTTTGGAACCCCTTGTTACACCTGAAACAGCAAGGAGACATCCAATTAATGAGTTGCACGAATTATGCCAAAAAAAAGGCTACAAAATGAAAGAATCTCTCCCCGTCCGCGACAACGGTGAAACTTCAGTTACAATTGAGGTGAAAACTAATGGGATGACTTACAAGAATAATCCTCCTGCTAAAGCATCTAATAACGATACAGCTCGTAAACTGGCTGCCAAGGAAGTTTTAAAACAAATTAAGGTAACCGAATCCAAGTTATTGATGAATAGAAGGCGATTTTTATTCTCTTTATTATCGGCAGTCTTTTTGTTTTGTTGGTGTGTAGATGAAATAATTTATCAAGTAACAAGGAAGTGATTTTTGAAACCGCTTTTAAGTGTTTAAAACGATTGTTTGTAATTGCAGATTTGCAAGTCTCTTGGCTAATTGATGTTTTACGCCCAAAGGAATGCTCTAATAGGATGTCCTGTATTCGTAATATGGTAAACTAATACGACTATCGCTGTTTTGTTATATGACCTTTTCATTACACTCTCAAATAACTTTTGATTATTGTCAAAAATTACTTTAACTAAGAAAAATGTCTCTTTAATTATATTTGAAAATAAAATAATACCGTAGGCACCATCAATTTATTTGCGTTCCTGTAATGTGCTGACTTCGACAGTTCTCAATGGCGGTAATTTTTATGGAACGCAGGACATTTAAGACAACTCAAACTAAGTAAATTGAATGAGCCAAATCTACTAACGTTAAATTGCATATTTGCTCACTGAATTTCAATTGAAACAATTATTCAAAAAGATAAGATTTTGAATATTATAAAAAGCACTCGCTCATTTCCTGAAATGCTTAAAGTAAGGTTAATGTGTCTAGCACAAAAAGTTAAATGTTTATTCTTTTGAGGCTGAAGGCCTTTCCCTTCTTAAACTGAGATGTTATTCTCGGATTTAAAGCATTTAAATACGTTTTAGTGTTCTACCCAAATCCCCACCAGCACCAACCCTTGTGCTATGACAATCACATCGTATCTTTGCGAGTTGTAACTGAACTAACTGCCAATTTCCTCAAACTAGATTTCTGAAAAATAAAATCCCAATGTTTTTATCAAAATCTGGAAATTTCACGTGTGGGCTTGGTGTGGTCTTAGTGGACTCCAAATCCTGTGACGCCGGAGTATGAGTAGGCTTTACTTAGAGGAGAGACCTGCAAAACAAAGAAAAAAACACTCTGACGCTCAAGTAAGTACATTAAATTTGTAAGAATGACCAAGTGTGAGGACTCGGCCTAAAGTATAGAGAATGAGAGACTTGAGTAATGCACTCAAGTATAAGAGATAAAAGTGTGAATGAACATTGAGTTCGAAGTGTATTGGGAGTGTGTAGAGAGAACCTGGAGTGTTGTATTTATAGCGTGGAGTGGGCCTTGGATCATTGCTTATAGATAATCTGTTGATAAGATAATAATAATAGATAATAGCAGACAGTTATCTTAATTTGAATAAGAGATAATGTGTACCTTATTAATATATTGTTACTTGTAGATAAGTAACAATTAATAGATAACTTGTTGAGATATGATGAGATAAGGTTGTTACACCTATTTGAATATCGTTGCATATAGATATGCCGTTAACGAGGAGAGATAATATTGCGGATGTCCGCACTCCTGTAGAGAGTCGACGTCCGTGCTCCTGTAGCAGTGTTCACAAAACCTGGACATCGTGTCCGGATTGGCATCTAGAGGCTGAATAAGCGCCTATTAATGAGGCAATGTTGACATGGAGGATGGCCACATATACATCGACATTTATAAGGCAGCCACGTATCATTTTACTATTTTGGACTGTACACCCAATTTAACCGAAGTACGTTTCTATTATACTGAATACACAATAGTTACGAGTTACAACTTAGGAATAAACATTTACATGGGCCACAAAAGGAGTACACATAACGAGCTATCACAGAAGGTCAAAAAAATAATCCAAACCTTGGCCAATTTCCCAGATCGAGATGCCACATCCCCATGAACGAGCTTCCTCTAACCGCAAAGAAATTGACTTCAAAGATGGATAGAATACGGCATGCTTGATATCCTTGTCAGTGTGAAAGAAAAATGCTCCCCACTATTCTTATCCCACTGCAATTCAGGCCTGTACTTCTCCAAAAGTGCCAGGTAATCTCTCCCAATAATAACTCCACCACCTGCATCTACACTCTCAACTTTCACTTACGTGTAAAACAAAAAAGCTTTTAAAAGATAATACATCAGAAAAGCTAAAAAAGAAAAGGAAGAGTAAGTCCTCAAAGATGATCTCAAAATATCAGAATGGCTCCAAAAAGGTGCTTATGTTCCACTCAAGCAATATAAAGAATTAATATAAATGATGCCCAAATGGAACATTCCTTTCCCATTCCCCGTCTCCTCCTTGGCCCCCCTAGTGGAGACCCGTTAGGCACCACTTTAGCAGATCTAGAACCTATGTTTGTGTCTGTGTCTGTGTGTGTGTGTGTATGTGTGTATCTGCAACTACCCAAACCATGTAGCTGTAGTCCTTAAGCGCTTAAACAACTCATTTCGGTCACATCCATGGCTGCTAAAAAATGTAAGCATCATCTTTCTATCAGTTTTTAGTTATTACATAATACAAAAAAAATATTCAAATGTATAAACAGAATTTTGCAAGCATGTATATATTATGATTTATGTTGCTTTCTGGCAAGGTCTTTGGATTGAAACTTGGGCTTGTGGGACAAAAGGCATAAACCCATAAGGAATATACCTAATTTAAATTATGAAATGTTACTATACCCACCACTGAGTAAGATCTTCATTCATTTTCTTTGGATTTATTTCAGAAGCTGTAGTATTCACCACTGGGTAATTCATTCTCCAACCCGATGAGAAGACATCTCCTCCACATCCTTTACTCCCTCGAAGAAGTGCCTTCTATACCCTGGACAATACTAAATGTGGATATTCTCCAAGTGTTCTTAGAACCTTCCTGAATCAACCACACCCTATTGATACACTAAGTGATCCAACAACATATGGTTCAGAAGGCACAATCATATCCTAAGAGACCACGACTCCAGCAACTACCTCAAAGCCATCAATGGTGTAACGCCTTAATTTATTTATCCTATTATTTATTAATTTTTACAAAAAATTCTCTTCTTTTTGCTTAGAATAATCAATACGAAAGTTACTAATCATTAATATCATAAAAAGTTCTTCATTACCCATTGGTATTTCTAAGTCTGACATAATATAAAGTTTAGTATAGACCAATACAGATATGAGTTCCAGTACATAGTACAAATGACTAAAATTTTATAAATATAACAAAGCATCTACCACACAAAACATTTCCAAACATCTTCCACCAAATTCATTAGCTTGCTAGTCCTCTGCTCACCCAATTAAATTGAGGTCAAAGCAATTGTCAACCACAGACACAAAATACAGGGTAAGTTTATGATAAACATAATTCAAGTAACAAAATATATTAAATATGCAGATATTCATTAAGATGCATGATTCTTTCTTATCATGATGCATGATTCTCTTAAACTCTTTCAATAATTGGTACCATTAGTCAAGATAACCCCAGTCCAATGATCTAGAACTTGCACGATTAGTCAAGGTGTCGCAGTGGTGCACAAGAAGGTCACTCACACTACATGTGATCATCATGGGTGACGTGAGTTCCTCACTGCCGAAGCACCCCCCACTCAGACCTCTTTTGTTTGAACGCTCGTACTCAGTTCCTATAACTATCTGACACACCTCCTCTCGAGGTAATAACGCGGACTAACCCCCGTCGGGCATATGCATATGAGACATATAAGACCGATTCACTTTAAGGTATAACTCTTTTCATCATCTCATATTTATTTTCAACATCAGTCTTTAATTTATATCTCACATACTTTACTCAGAAACTCAAACATAAAGTATAGAACTCAACTTTATATTCATGTACAGAATCTCAGCATATTATTCATATACAAAGGTTTACAGAAACACTCAACAAAACATGAACTTCATGGAGATTTATAGAAACACTCAGCAACACATGAAATTTCATAGAGATTCATGAAAACACTCAACAACACATGAACATTCAAACACTTATTCAAACAAAACAACACTTAAACTATTTTATTCATAAAGCTTCCCATACATACTTAAACAAAGTAACACTTAAACTATATTTAACATAAACTCCCCTATACATACCTTGTTTCTTCCTACAAAGTTTGTCAAATTCTTCCTCCTAGCTAGCTTTCCTACACGTGATTCTTCCTATGATGGTGTTTAATTTCTAACTTGATTTAGGCTTGAAAATGAAAGGATGGGAGGGATATGGAAGTGGTATTTCACGTGAACTTTAGGGGAATGAATGCCTTGAAAGTGATTTTCAAGCAAGGTCTCCACCACCCCTTTATATAGCACTTGAAAATTAATAAATTATTCAAGGACATATTTGCCCTTCCAACTAATTTAGTTTCATTCTAACTAAGTTTCTTCTTGTTTCGTTAAATCCTAACTTAGTTTATGCTTATTCCTTTAGGTTTTAACTACATTCCTTATTATTTCTTATTATTCCTTTACTTTCTAGAAAATATCTTATAAGTCATAATGACTTAGCTTTCCAAGTGGCCTTCACTTTCCAAGTGTCCTTACACTTGTTTAAGTTCATGAATCTTCTCCACTCTTCTTGTATTTCACGTGGAGTAGCTTGGGCAAGGGAAAATTTATGCTTTTCTTTCATTCTTTAGATATTATGTTATCTTTTAAATGAAGAAAAATATTCTAGTTTCATTTTTACTTTGTACATGGCATTTAGCATTTTCTAATAAAATTTAATTTGAATTTTTCTACTTATGAATAATATTGAATAATATAATTCTAGAGTTTTCCAAAAACTGACTTCAATCATAATATAAATTGCCCACAAGCAATCTATACAATGTGCTATTTAGATTTTTCTTACAAAACTTCCTTTATCTTAATTCCAATTGGTTCATTTTACTTTTGATTATCAAAATTACTAAACTACTTTGTAAAATAAGTCTATTCATTCTATAATTGAGAGAAAATTCCATAGATTTCATCTATCATTTTTCTATATTTTTCTGATACTTGAATTTTTCTGAATAAAGTTTCAAAGTCACTATCTTATAAAATTCATAGAAATTTTATTCTATGGTTTTCTGTCACAATATATTTTGATAATCTGCTGTCTAAGAGTATTCTGTAATTCCATCAGGTTCTTACAAAAATATCTAAGGATATCTAGTCATTTCTGGCCTGAAGGGTATTATGGTAAATTCATCATTCATTCTAGGGACATTTTGGTCATTTCCCCTCCTAAAATATCTAGCCAAAATATCTAAGGGTATTCTTATCTTTTCTAAAATATCCAAGGGCATTTATATAATTTCTATCATAAAATATCTTACTAAAATATCTAAGAGCATTTTTGTAATTTTTAAAAATATCCAGGGGCGTTATCGTCTTTTTCACCTTAAGGACATATCTGTCATTTCTTATTTGAGGGAAGGGTAGTATGGTCATCACCCCTAAACTATTTTTGTAATACCTCTAATTAATATTTCATATAAATAATATAGATCATTTGAATATAACATTTACCTAATTTAACATTCACATCAATAATTTCACGAGAATGATTCACAAATATAGTTATTGAAATATTAGGGTGTTACAAATGGAGTCTTGAGGAAACATTCAAAGATTATCGTTGGCAGAGTGAGGAAGCAAAGGATTAATCAGTTGTGGCCTCTGTTGACATCACCATCTCCACACTCTTGGAGCCATGAACAGAACTTGGAGAGATGCAGCTTAAGGACAAAGGAGATAATTACCGGGGTTTAAAGAAAAGCCTTTCTTTTGAGGTTCCCACAGATCATGATCATGATCAAATTAATTAAAATCATGGAATTAATTAGCAAACTACATCATTTTATTCTATGTACATCCTTAAATAACTAGTGTAGTATGTATCCATTACTCCATATTTGAAAACCTTGTGCATATGAATGTTGATAATTCCTATAGAAAATAGAACAAAATTGTCTACTGGTTTTCCATGAAGCAATCTAGTACTATCTTGTTACTCCCATTGAGAATCGCAAGTGTAGTCTTTTAACTAGACAGACAAATAAATACTCACCAAACCAAGTTATGAGTTTCTTACTATTTGGATTTTCAGCATAAATTAACATCATAATCACTTCGTATAATATTGTAAGAGAAGCTGCCAAAACTGTTTAACATCATAGTCTCACCAAATAGACGTATAACAACATTTTTCATGAAATATCTAGCAGAGGCCCTACCTTACACTATAAGTTTGAGAAAGAGAAGGTGCCAAAATTTGTGAATTCTGAACCTAAGCAAGTTTTGTGATTTGATTTGGTTGGGTTACAATTGTGTCCAGAATTACCTTGAATGAAAACTAATCACCGAGTACTGAATCCTCTTTGCCATCACATCACTGAGCTTGATCCTAAAACAAAGTGGGTTGATCATCTATCTGTCTGTAGGTGTACAAGCAAGAGGCAAGGCATTTCCGACCCGTGTAAGAAGAATCAGCGGAAGAGCAAAAGTTGTTTCCTTTCAAGTGTGGATGGGCTAAGAAAAAATATGTTGAAATATCCGGTAGTTTTCCCCACTAGCATTCCCTGCCTGGTTGTCTTGAAAAGCAAGGAGAGATAATCCTGCTAGACCACACTGATCAGGTGGCAATAGAGAAACAGACACTTGAGTGTAAGTGTCCGATGTGATCACGTCTGAGAACGATTTATTTAACAGAAGAATCCATTTTAATGTTGGGAAATCGAGGGGGGTATACATCGGAGGGATTTACACGAGCAACCATATAAGTGAATTAGACACCACACTTTAACCCAAAACCTTAAGGCTCAGGTTTATGGGTCTTCTCCTCACTTATATGATATTCAATTTTTCTATTTCTATCCGATGTGAGACTTTAACTCACACTTGTATTCCAACAATTTCTCCCTCAAGTGTGAGTCTCTGCCACATGATAGTCTCCCCCTTAAGCGGAAGTCATTTTCAATTTACAAGGAAGACTTTCGATACAACGGATCTCCATTGTATTCCAACAATCTCTCCCTCAAGTGTGAGTCTCTGCCACATGATAGTCTCCCCCTCAAGCGAAAGTCATTTTCAATTTACAAGGAAGACTTTTGATACAACGGATCTCCATGTTCAGGGATCCATCCCTAAACGCCTTCTTACTTGTCCGAGTCGGGCACCGGATCAAACCTGGCTCTGATACCACTGTTGGGAAATCGAGGGGGTAACCATCGGGGAGATTTACATGAGCAACCATATAAGTGAATTAGACACCACACTTTAACCCAAAATCTTAAGGCTCAGGTTTATGGGTCTTCTCCTCACTTATATGATATTCAATTTTCTATTTCTATCAGATGTGAGACTTTAACTCACACTTGTATTTCAACATTTAATTCCTAAAGTGTGCAAAATTTCCTTGCCTACTGACACAATCATGTATCATAAACTAAATTAAAATTGAAAATGTGATCGAGAGAAAGAGACACAGGGAGAGAAAAAATTGAAAATGGAAAAAAAATATAATAATAGTCTTTCTTTTTGAATGGGTCTCATAATGGATTTCGAATTAGTGTTTTGGCATTCCCTTGATGTTGAATTCGCCGACTTGTGCCTGTTCTGTAATTGTGTCAGCTATATACTATGTTATGTACGTGTCCTCACTCGTGATGTGCATCCATTATTCAATCTGAGAATTGGATCTTATGGTTTCTAAGTAATCTAAGCACAACACTGCATTCTGCTATCATTGAATCACATCAATTTTTTTCTGATTAGGACTGTAGCCCATTCTTCTTTCGTTTCAGACTTTGGCCCTTATTGGGAAATGTCTGTTTTTTATATTAACGTGTCGCAAAACTGGGGAAAATTAAGAAGACTTTCTATCATATCATAAAATTTTATACTTAGAAGAAGGAGCAACGATAAAAAAAACATTTTCGTTTCATTTGTTCATTATTTTTTAATTATAAAATGTTGGAATAATTAAATTTTTAATCCCTCAATTTTTTCAGTTTCGAATTTGCAGGCCTTCAAATTGTTTTTGACATTAATTTTTTTGTCAGTATTTCTAATTTCTCTACAATTTTCCCATTTTTAATTTCTTATTTATTTTTATTATTTAAAATTAGTTATTATTTTATTATTTTTAGTTTTTATTTATTTTATATTTAAAATTAATTTTGAACAATAAAAATAAATGAAAAATTAAAAATAATATAAATTTTAAAAAATTAAACGTTAATAGTTTTGAAATATAATTATATCCTTTTGTAATTTTTTCTTCTCTCTCAAGTATTTTGTTTTTAAAAGAAAACTTTAGATTTTTTTTTATAATTTTGGGCTTGTATGTAAATATTTTCTAAAATTGAAGAAAACGCTTATATTAACACTATTTTCATTTTTTAGTAAAAAATCAAGAGTTTGTTTTTTATTGTTGAAAATTATTTTTTGTTTTAGCAATGAGTTGGGTCTAAGAGAAAGAACTATTAATCTTTCCTAAGTGAATCAAGATTTGAATTTTTGTTAAAAGAAGTATCTGCATTTTATGTTTTAAATAGGATGATTTCATATAAATGAGAAGTTTATGGAGGGAAATTTTGATTTTTGTTTAGAATAATAAAACGAAAAACTTGTTTAATTAATGTCGTTTTTAAATGTTCTTCAAAAGCAGTATCTCCTTTAGCTTTATACGACAACAAAATAAAACATCTTTATGTTATTTTCGTTTTTCAATTTTACCCCTTATTCATTTGAGTAGAAATGATGTAGAAAAAAAAATAAAGGAGATAGCTAACATAGGAATAAATATTAAACTTTCACTATTTATTTGAAAGGAGAAATAAGAAAAAAAAAATTGTTGTGAGACTTAAAAAAAAAATCACTTCCCAAAATTGGAAAGAAACGGGATATTTTTTTTTTGGTTAACTATATTTTTAGAAAATTATAAATTATTTTTATATTAAAATTATTAGATTACAAAAATTATACACTTAATTATTACATATTTTTACAGATAATATATTATTTATTTATTTTTTCACTCTCAGTCTCTTTCTCTCATTCAATCAAGGAAAGAAAAATTCTTCTACTACTTTCTTTCTTATTTTAATCTATCTATCATTCCTATCTATTTTTTTTATTTACTCTTAATCCAAAAACTTATCAGTTTTTTGTTACTCATATTCTTCCATTCACTATCTCTTTTGTTCAGATGTTCCCCCATTCCCACCATTTAAAACTTAGTTTTTGAAAAATATTTTATAAATAGTACTCCATAGATAAGAACTAAAACAATACTCCATAAATAAAAACTAAAAATTAATCCATAATTAGTTTTCATTATATTTTTTATTCTATTTCTCCCTATTTCCATAAATCAAAAGACAAGAGCCAGGCGGTACACACTGCACAGTACACAGTGCCATGAGCCATTGCGGTCCAAACTGAAGAAGAACTCTGTTACAGGCTTACAGCCGTGTCAGAAGTGCATTTTAGGCTTTTTATTTAGGATTTATTTGGGTGTAAGTTTCTCTAGAAGTATTTTTAGAAGAAGAAAATAAGAAGAAAAAAAAAATGAACTTCTTCTTAAGCTAAAATAAGTTTTCTATTAGCTCATTTGTAGATGTTATCTCATCTTTTAAAGAAGCTATATTGGTGAGCTACTAAAAATTAACTAATGAACAACTTATTTTTACTTTTGGATAAATTCATTTTATTTATTTTTTTTTATTTTTTTATTTTAAAAGTATTTCTAAAAAAGTTTATCTAAACATACGCTTACACTCGTTAATAATCTCTATGTTTAGGAGTAGATTTTCAAATTAATCTTTTTAATTGTGTATATTAAATATTTTAATTTCTCAAAATTTAAAATTCACTAATTTTAAATAAATCAAAAACATGAATGTATTTTAAGTTTATTATACAATGTCCTTTTTTTTATAAAACCATAAAGAAACATTTTACTAATATCACACTTTTATAGTTTCAAGTAATGAGAGATATATTAGTAGAAAAAAATCCTATATCTTTCACCTACGTTTAAAACAGTTTTATGTATTATTTAATTATTATTCATTATTTATAATAAATTTGTTGGCTTTTAAATTTTTTTATCATTTCATTATAATTTTTTTATAGTTATTTTACATATATTAAAAAAATTAATAAATAAAAAAATAAAATAATAATTTTACAAAATTAATCTTATCATTATATATTTATTTTTAATTTTCTAACGCATATCATTAATATTATAAGAAATATAAATGAAAAAATAATTAATGTTATATTGAAAAATCAAAATAAAAATTATTTTATGACTTATTTTTTTTTACCCCGATAATTATTATGAAATAGGGAGTAATAATTTTCATAAAAAAATATAATAAGATTGTTTTGTGATTGGATGAGATTTTACATTGTAGATACATAGTATACTTTCGGAAATTGGAAGAAAGATCCTTGACGCAATGTAATTTATATTTGCATCTTGGACGTAAATTTTAGTCAAAATATCAATGGAACTTCCTCTCTTCTCCTGAATGAGGCAATTCCCGAGTTCGTGGGTCAGAGCTAGCTACCTTCACTTCACTCACTCTCTCTTTCTGTTTCAGATTCAGCAGCAACTCTGCGTGCGTGCGCGAGGTAAGGTAAGGTAATATACGCGTTTAGATCTGCTTTATTATTTCACATTTTCTGTCTTACTTCCCCCTTTCCAATTCTTTCTTTGTCTGAATCGTCGCCCAACGGAGTTTGTCTCTTTCCATACCTTCGCTCTCACTACCATTTACTGCGTCTAATTATTCTTGCAAAAACATACACTGCTTGTGACTTAATGTGGTTGTGGTTTTGAGCTATATAATTATCACTACAAGTTGCACATAATGTTGCGGAACAAAGGTAAGATGAAGCTTTTTGTTCCTTTCTTCGTTTACGCTATTACATTTAAAGTATTACTCTTTTATGTAATTGTTATCCGGTCTGTTTGTTAACGTGCTATAGTAAAATTCTAAATTAAATTTGTATTTTGCCTAAGTATTTTTGTAAAACATGGAATTCAATTGCAGCAATTGAACTCCCTTGTAATTTAAATTACTGAATATTTATTCAATGCCTCCATCCATCCATATTCATCTGAGCGTTTTTGAGATGGATTTTAAATTTCTTTGTAGTTGTGTTTGTTAACTTCCAAGATCCATCTACCTGTCAAAGTGGTTTGCTTTTGCTTTACAATATCTTTTTACTGTTGTTCAGTGTTCTTCGTTTCAGATGAAAACTACTTCAACTCAAGGTTGTTGTACACATATATGTAAAATATCTTGAATTCAAAGTGTGACAGATTTGCTAAGTTTCCCAAAGACATGTGGTCAGCCTGTTTTCGGCAGAAATGAAGAACTCACAGGTTCTCTCCAGTTATACTCCTTTTATTTTGTTATTTAGTTCGGATTATCCACAATGGTTATTGCCCTATGTCATTTATTTTATGCATCTACTGCATCTGACCATATTGGCAAACAAAATTAATGATGGGAATGCCTGATGTTGGTCCTTTTCAAAACGCAACTACCCGACAATTTTTGTATACACACGATGGTATTCACTGGTGAAAGGACAAATTTTCCATGAGGAAACTACTTCAATCAATCAAATGCATATGATTCCTGGATTAGCTAAGCTTACAATGTCAAATATAGAAAACATTATCGGACCTTTTTATTATATTGAAGTTAATTAGCTTTTATGGATTGGCAGAGCACACAAGAATTACAGTCCCCAGCTCAAGCATCTCGTGGATCACAGAGTGAACAACCAAACAATCACACAACTGATGCTCCTGTTACTGATTCGGTTTCAGCATCTGCTTCAAGCAATGATAGCAAAAAAATTTCACGGCAGGATATAGAGCTTGTAAGACAATCCATTGTTTGTTAACCATTTTACTCAACTTTGACTTTTCTCACTTGCTTTCTGTTTCTCATACTTTTACAGGAAAATTTACAGAAGCTAATCTGGACTAATCTGTTTTTTTCTTCTGTTTTTTAATACATATTCAAACAAATTTTGTAGGTACAAAATTTAATAGAAAGGTGCCTACAATTATATATGAATAAAGATGAAGTGGTCAAAACACTATTGACTCGGGCAAAGATAGATCCTGGATTTACGACTCTGGGTAGCCATCTTGAAGTCTCTTTCATGTTATTTTATATATTTCATTATAACAATCAACATCAACAGCACCTTTAACCCAAGTTAATTGGGATAGGTGGCATATTTCATTCTAACAATCATAAAATAAATCTATTGTGTCAGTTGCTCAATTTTATTTACTTTTTAAATAAAATGGTAATCTTTTACATGGGTTAATGGCGTGGAAATAAACATAATTTGATATTTGAGAGTGAGACATGTTTCTATTGAAAAGAATGGCCTAAACTGCAGTTTTATCTATTTTCCTTTATAAATAGATGCACTCAAATCTCATTGCTTTCTGTTTGATTCTTTTTTTTTTTTTTTAAATTCAGTATGGCAGAAGCTGGAAGAGGAGAACACTGATTTCTTTAGGGCCTACTATATCAGGCTAAAATTAAAAAGGCAAATACTTTTGTTCAATCATTTGCTTGAGCATCAGTATCATATGATGAAGTATCCCTTGCCTACAAAGATTCCACTGGCTTCCATACAGAATGGAGTCCATCCAATGCCTGGTAAATTCTTGCCTCATGTTGTATTCTCTTCTCATGTTATGCAATAATTATTCTGAGTTTCTGACTATTAGTCTTAGTACACTGCCAAATTCCTAGTCAACAAGGAAAAAATATTGATACACACTTCTTCATCGGTATTATGAGAAAGAACAAATAGTGTGAAGATGCACAAGGTTCTTGGAAGTTCTTTAAATCCATATAGGCTTGATGATTTATAGGTCGGTCATGGGTCTTTGCATATTGAGCAGGTTATTGACTCAGAAATCTCAAGATAGATAGATATGTGGATATGGAAGCAAACATCAGATTGAAACCTAATTTCTGTTACACATGAGCAAAACTCCTAAATCTCACAATAGTGCTCATCAACAAACCAAAAGTGGTATACTTTGACCAAATGAGAACTTATGCAATTGCGAATGTTAACTCCCGGAATCAATAATTTCCCCACCTTATTTAAGAAAAATATAACTGACAAATTCAAGTCTTAATTAAATACCACCATATGGAAACAAGTCTAAACTATATCCAAAATCAACTAATAAAAGATTATTGCAAAACTATTACAAGACCGGTCATTTTTTTCCTTTCAAATTTCCATATTTATAGCCAAAATATAGATATTAGCATCAAACACATAGAGAAAGCATTGAGCACATATTACAAAAAGGCTTGCTGTCAGGTTGAGGGCATTTGAAAGTGCATTGAGCACAAATTGGGTAGCCACTGTTGGTGAAGAAATGTGCTGACTGCATGCAAGGCTGTGCAATTAACAACATAAATGTGCTGAATGTGAGTTGATGTTGTACTGATCTGATGACATATTTGCAATTTTCACCCACACTTCTATTTCAGTGCAATTTAAAGACCAAGAATTAGTTAAAATATGAAGAATTTCATTTTCAAGATATTGATATATACACGAGTTAAATATATGAATTCCAGCTATAAATCTTCCTAGATTCAACAATGTACTACACATAAACTCAATTTTCCACCTATATCTACATGTGTAGATTTATCTCCTTGCAAGGCCCATAATGCTAACACATAATTTAACATTAACAGTGTTGGTACCGAGCAATCACACAACAATCGAGAAAAACAGAAAGAGAGAGGGAACAAAAAGTAACACATTGTTTACCCTGATTCACCCAATGTGGACTACGTCCAGTTTTTCTCTATATTCTCTTCACACACTCGTTACAATGCACTCAGATTACAAGGAAATATATAGGCTTAAAAATCCTATGTACCGTAGCTATTCATGGGTCCAAGCTCAAACTACAAATAATAAACCCTAGGCCCACAACAGTATCAGGCCTCGAAGGCGAAGTATGAACCATACCCAACAAATAGCCCAAAGTACTTTATTTAGTATTCTAAGACTTCAATCAAGTAGAACTATGCTGCCCTATTTCTCTCCTAGACTAGATTTGTATGAATTTCTGCAACTAGGTTTGTCATAGCTTCTTTAACTCTCTTAGCTCAAGCTCTTGTCATCAGACTACCATGAATCGCCAATGAATTACTTATATTTGGCCGGTCTTTTTGGTCTCCATCACTTATGCATGTTGTAAGGTTATAAGCTAAATGTCTAATATAGGCAAATGGCACCTCCCTCCCCGTTGAGAACAGTGAAGAGCTAGAACAATGGCTCATAACCTAATTGATACTTGTGTGTTTTTATTTGTCATTCGCTTCTGGCATGAGATCAAGCTTAATCATTTTTCTTCTTTATAGCTGTGTAAGTTCACCTGTTTCTGTTCTTCTCTTACATTTTTCTCTTGCCTTGTAATTCTTCAACACCATTTGTTTGCAGTGCAGTCAACAACCTACCTATGGGATACCCTGTGCTACAGCAGTCTTCCATTCCTGCAGCTGGTCAACCACATCTTGACTCCATGGGTAGTGGTATATCAAGTTGTCATGTGGTTAATGGAGTCCCTGCACCAAGCAACTTCCATCCCATTAGGACAATTTCCGGGAATGGGTGAGAACTTGTCTGACCCTACATGCTTCTTCTATTTAGGCCTTGTGTTTTTCTAATGGCTTTGTATAGGTGGCATTTGTATTTCATTTTGTCTTAAATGTATAAAATGGTTGTTGTGCATAAGTAGCAACTGGTTTTTATCAATGAACTGCTTAGTGGCTTGGTTGATAATGTGTTTCTAAGTGTTTGTTAAAATGACCATGGTCTTCTTAGCAGGCATTTAATTTATATGTGGTGCAGTTAGTAGTTACCACACAATATCAAGCAAATGATATTCTCCATTTAAATTTGTTAAAGAGATATAAAAACAATCACGCTTTTTCACTTAACAACTTAAGCAATTAATTTAAGGAGATTTGCTAATTGAAATGTCTATACATCATCCCCTAAGGGCTCTTGCATTCTGGTGACTGACGGAAATGTAAAACTCAGCTTTTAGGAGAGTTGACCATTGATAAAAAAAAATGGCTTAAACACTAGTACGTGTGCCCTTTTGGGTGTTTCTGCATTAAATGCATTATGCTTAGAGTGTTGTGGTTGTCGTGTACTTAAATATTAGTTAAATTGGTGGAATGTGGAACAACTTCTTCCTCTTCCTTTATAGTAATTTGCTTGATAGAATAATGGTAGCTGCTTTTATCCTTCTTGAAGTATGGTGATGGACCACAGTGCTCCTGATATGGCTCCTGTTATTCCACCAAATAGTGCGATGTCATCCTTGTCAAAAATGCCAGTGAGTCCGACATCAGTAGCATCCAGTGGCCATTTCCCCTTCACTCAATCAGAAATATCAGGAATGGGCACCGATACATCTATCCTTGATAGAGCATTCACATCTGATTTGGCAAGCTCTGTAGGACTTCAACTTGCACTGGAGAATGGTACGGGGATTTCCAGATCCCTGGATCAAATTCAGTGGAATTTCAGTCTATCTGACTTAACAGAAGACTTGTCAAACTTGGGAGGTACGGTCGTTTCTTTGCTCTGAGATCCATTTGTAGATAAATAGTCAAAGTTAAGGTAATTGGAGGCCTTCTGGAAGTTGTTTGAGATTTACAACTTTTGATGATTTTGAGAACTTTGGCTTTTGTTGTAATTTTTTTTTTTTTTTAAATCTTTACCCTGTGTGGACATCTTCATGCTTTATTTATGAATTATCTTTCTATGCAGATCTAGGAGCTCTAGGAAACTATCCTGGTTCACCATTTATGCAGTCTGACTCAGATATTTTGCTTGAATCATCGGATCAAAAGGACATAGGTAAGTGCGTGCACACACACACACATATATATATATATATACATATATATGTCCTTTTTTTAAACTTCAACAATATCAACAACACTTTTAACTCAAGTTAATTAGGATCGGTGGTAAATGAATCCAATGATAGATACGAGGAGGTTAAAAAAAAAAGTGAAAGGACACGGGAGAATAAGACAAAGGGTAAATAGTCATTTTCATCCATGAATATGTAGAGCATCGACAAATTTGTCCCTGAAAGATGGAAAATCATATTTTAGTCCCCAAAAGTGAAAAAAGTGCAACAAATCCATCCATCCATTAACTTCTGTCCGTTACTGTTAATGAAAGAGACTATGTGGCACATTCAAAGACGAATTTGTCAGCGCATCACACATTCAAGAACGAAAATGACTATTTATCTAAAATATAATTTAAATTCATCTTCTTCCCCTTTTTTAATCGTTGCAAATATAATATTACAATAAACACTTAAAAAATAGGAAAACAAGTATAAGTTAGAACAAACATAATAATAAGCATAATTTGTCTGTTGCTTTAAATTTTTTATTGTGATAACATTAGGTAGTGATAAAATCAAGTTGAGTCTCATTTTTTTGTAAGGATTAGCTTAATGACGGTGCATTTTTGTTTGAGTCTCACACGTCGTCCTAAGACACCATCCATCAATCTATATTTCACTCCATTAAATGTTTAACTGTTTTTTCACAGGTAAGTTTCGGTCTACCTCTACCTCTCTGTGTTAAGCTCTTGGTAAAATACTTTTGTTCTTACAAAAGTATTCAGGGGCTGTTTCATTACGTGCCAAAACCACCTCAATCTATATGTCCTCATCTTTTCATTCATCGATACTACTGCTACCTTTCGTCGAATATCTTCATTTCTTATCTTATTCATCTCCGTATAACCACACATCCACCTTAACATCCTCATTTTTAATATCCCTATTTTATGCTCGTGTTGTCTATTTGCTGGTCAACATTGAACTTCATATAACATTGCATATCTTACAGTTGTTCTATAGAATTTTCCTTTTAACTTAAGGGGAGTTTTACGGTCACACAAAAATCCAGATGCATTCCGTAATTTCATCCACCTTGTTCTGATTCTATGATTTACATCCTTATCAACCTTTCAACCTTTTTTTCAAAATTGATCTCAAGTATCTAAAAGCATCTTTCTTGAGTACATCTTGACCAAGTAGATGCATAGGGTCTTGATCACCATCTCTTACCAGCAAAAACTCACACTTCATATACGCAGTTTTGTTCTGACTTAACGTAATTCTTTAGACTCCAAATTGCTTTTCCACAATTCAAGTTTTCTATTAACACTGTCTTTGGTCTCATCAATAAGCACAATATCATTTGCAAAAAACATACACCATGTCACTTCCTATTAAATATTTTTTGTTAGTTCATTCATCACTAAGGTAAAGAGATAAAGACTAATAGCCGAAATTTAGTGTACACTTACCGTGATAGAAAAATAACTTGATGTTTCATTACAAACTTTTACACATGTGGTAGCACATCATACATATTCTTAATTGCATTTACATACTTTGACGATACTTTTTTCTTCTTAAGAGCTCACCATAAACTTTTCTTGGGACCCTATCGTATGTTTTTTCAAGATCTATGAACACCATATATAAGTTTTTCTTCGTTTCTCGATACCTTTGTATTAATTGTCGCATTAAGAAAATAACTTTTATGGTACATCTTCTTGGCATAAATCTAAATTGATTTACAGAAACCTTGATTTCTCTTCTCAAGCAATGTTCAATAACTATCTCCCACAACTTTATAGTATGGCTCATAAGCTTAATGCCTTTATAATTAGAACAATTCTGGAAATTTGGTGAATGGTATTGGCTGAAATAGATTTAGATGGCAATCAATAGGATCTACAAAATTATGAGCCTCCACAAGTGTACAAGGTACTCCACGGGAAAACAGTGATGTCAAGGTTTGCTTTAAAAGAAGTGTTAGGGACTTCTCACAACCTGGTTTACAGTCATGAAAGATTGCGGAATATAGAATATAGACTCTAAACTTCTATAAAACCTTGTTAAGAGAAGCAAACATTGAAATAAATCGACCTACAAAGCTATAATGTGAAATACATCACAAAGAAATCAAGTCTAAAAAATTTAAACTAGGAGAGCATATGAAACCATGGAGAATTTGATAATTTGGAAAAGATAGAAATGAAGATATCAAAACCAGACCAAAATTAACTAATAATGCAAAAATTTAGATAATTATCTTTTGTTCAAAATGTCTCACCTTCCATGCGTGCTCCTTGACAAGCAGTGCAAGTGCCTGAGTGCTGATTGATTGTATGCCTTTGCACCAATAAATGAGCTGACAAAAGGTTCTTGAGGTAAAATATCGTTGGGTGGGCATAAAAGTCATCATACTCATTGTCCAGCCTGCTTGGTTGTGCGTTGGACGCGGATCCAGCTGAAACAAGTTGGAATAGCTTTTGCGTCAATTTGATGAGTTGGACGTGAAAACTTGGGAATACACGAGTCGCGGACGCTCAACCAGAAACACACGTCATCAATGTTGATCTGTGCATAAAATCCAATTTGTAGAGCTAGACCTTACTGCCAACAAATAAATGAATTGACTGGAATATAGCAATTTTTATAAATAAAAATTAACATATTGGACTGCGTTTCAACTTGCATTTTGATGGATGTTGATTTACTTAATTTGCTAAATAATGTTATACATAAATGAATGGAAATGATTGTTCTTAAAGTTTGCAACATTTGGTGTGATTTCTCTTATTAGTTATTACTGCATAGTTTCGGAAGTTAAGGTTCAAGTCTGATTGTAACCAAAATACCTTTGTTTTTATTTCAGTGGATGACTTCTTTGCTAATACAGAGCCCCCAAGTTCTCAGTCAGACGAGGAGAAATCTTAAGTGAAGTTGGAGCAAGTTACGTTTCAGATTAAAGTGGTTAGGTTGGGTAAGATTAGGATTAATAAATGTGTCGTCCAGATTGCTCGGCGTACAAGCCGACAAATGTAGTTAGCCTGATGTATAAAATCAGGGCGAAGATGGAAAACGTCAATTGTTAGCTGAAGTAGTAATCTTGAGTTTTATTTTTCAGAGAACGTGCTATTTGGAAATTTTAGGTGGATGGTAAGAATGTATACTATATGCATTTGGATATATATTGGTTGGTTCACATTACACTACTAATTAGAACTATTCTTCATGCAGAATAATTTTACTTTGTTGGAGATGATGTGAAGTAGCAAGTCCTGTTTAGTCTTCGGTAAAATTGTTTTGATAGTTGATATCATATCCTCCTGATTCTATTTCACTCACTATTTATCTTAAATGTAGAAAATTAAAATAGATATCAGTAAAATCTACGGTTATTAGTATCATTAACACAATTTTATCATCTGACGGTTATTTTCATTCTTATTTTCATTTATATTTGAATTCCCCCCTTTTCCCTCTTATTTTAGTTTTTAAATCCACTTTCGTTATTGTTGTCTTGAAAAATGTTTAGACGACACCTACAAGTCCAACTTTGCCTCCCGGTCCTTCTTTCTTCTTACAAGTAAAATTACATTCAGATTAGGCTTTCGGAATACAATGAGGTGCAGGGAGCAAGTAATGTAGGTGCATAAAGTTTTAGCCCACACCTACTAGGCCAAAGCCCAATTCACATTTTTGTCTTTTGTTTTTTTATTTTTTAGTTTAGTTTTGGGGATGCACTTCATACACCATAGGTTTTTCTAATACATCATTAGTGTAATAGTGCATTTTCACATTTACCCTTGTATACTAAGTATATTATTTTAAAATCATTTGCATTTTCTCTTGCACCTACGCTTTCTCCTGCACTGCTCCTACACCTGTGCTGCGTTCTTCTTGTTACGGTCATTGGTTGGCTTGACGTTCTTTCGTCCTTTCATTCTCCAGCGCACCGTCGAGGTTCGTGGTGGCATTGGTTGGCGGCTTGGTGGTTGTCTTCTCTGGTTGGTGGCGGTGCTGGTGAGGTGAGTTGTTGTTTGGTTTGGTTTGCAAAACGGAGAAGGCGAAAAGGCGAGACAATACGGATTTGAGAATCCGTAAATCACATACGGATTAGTCAATCTGTAAGTGGTTTACGGATTACATAATCCGTAAATCTCATACTGATTGACTAATCCGTATGAGGTTATTTTCTTTTAAAAATAATTTAAGTATTATAAAGTGAATATATATCAAGTAGGAACATAATTTTTCAATTATTATCCATATTTATATCATCAATTATTTTGATAAGTTTAAATTGTAACCTATTTTAATCATATTTTGAGATCATGATATTACATTAGCTTGAGAAAATCAATTATCAATTGCATATTTACATTACGTTATGTTGATAATTTATATATGATTATACTATCATGATTTGATCTTGATAATCTATATATGATTATGTGTGTGGAACAAAAGTGTGAGGGGAGATGTGTGTGTAATAATAGTGTGAGAGAGGGAGATATGATTAATAGTCAAAGAGAATGAATAGAATATTTTTCGACCATACTATCATGAATGGATGGGTGAGATTAAAATTATTTAATATGATAACTTAAAAAAAGTCACATGACTTTATCTTTCTTTTTTTTTTACATGACTTTATCTTCTAGTCTTAATATTTCATTATTTGTGTGTGTGACATATAAAGTGAAAGAAGTGCTTGTATGAGAAAATAAGGGTAAATTTGGATTATATAATCATAAATGAATGGATAACATTCAAAATTATTTAATAATCACCTGATTTTAAAATCTATCACATGACTTTATCTTTTAGTCATAATATTTCATTACTTGATCCAATGGACATAACTCACTATTCTCACTTTCTCATAGTAAAGATCCTTTCACTAACAAACACGAGTCAAGTAAAAAAATTCTCATTTTAAGTATCTGATAATCATTTTTGTTAAAAATGCAATTTGTCTTGGAAGATTACATGACTTTACATGTCAAAGAAAGTAAAAAGCTTCTTATGGTGAGTATGTATGTTAACCAAATTTGTTGAAGTTGTTCATAATAAGGAAGATGTGTATGATTTGAAACAGTTTAGTGTTGTTGTCGGTGTGTTTTGGTTTTAAGTGATAGAGTAACATGCAAACAAATTTGTACATATTATGACTAAGACTAGAGGAATGCGTTGGAAGAGTTAACGACAGAGCATTGGGTAGAAATGTCAGAGGTAACGAAGATGAAGCCCCTGAGCGGCGTAAGCCGACGACATCCGTTCGTCGACAAAGGATAGATGTTCATGTTCCTGAGAATCCTCCTGTTGAGGAACCACCTGTGGAGGCTGATGTACCTGCGACCATACTTATTAATAGCGGCGCTATTGCGGATTAGTGGTGCGGTGCGGCGGCCGACCGCCACAGACCGCACCGCAACTGTTCATATGAAAAAGCGGCTATAGCGGCCGCGATAGCGGGTTTCGGTGCGGCTGAAAAAGTGGGCGATGCGGCGTGGCTAAAAAAAATGAAGAGGAAGATGAAACGGAAGGTGAAGAAGCGAAAGGTGAACTGAAGACGAAGTGAACTGCGAGAGCTGAAGAAGAAACCAAAGCACCGCTACTATTAATTATGCCTCGTAAAAGTGTAAAACAGAAAAGCTTGACGGTGCCACAGTGCTTGCCGCTAATATTAAAAAATAAAAATACATATGTAATTACTAGTGCCTGCCGCTAATATTAAAAAATAAAAATACATATGGAAGAAAAAAAGCATCGTGCTCGTGTCGTGCCGTCCGCTGTTGGTCAAGCTCGTAAATGGAAGAAAAAAAGCACCACCGTACCGTGCTTGCTTTTCTCTCTCACTCACTGTACCTTAGTGCTCTTTCCCTTTTAATTTTTTTTATTGCTTACCGTGCTTGCTTTTCTCTCTCACTCACTGTACCTTAGTGCTCTTTCCCTTACTTTTTATTTTTTTATTGCTTTTGTTTCTTTCTTTATACTCTTTGCTGGAAGAGTCTTCTTTTCTATTTTTATTTTTTTATTTTATGTTATGCTCATAACATTATTATTATTAATATTATTATTATTATTATTATTATAATAATAATAATAATAATAATAATAATAATAATAATATATGTTTCAGAATATTATTACAAGTATATACTTTATAGTAGCGGTGTAGCGCTACCCGCTATAACGCTATAGCATTTTTTAGGGGTGGCCGCTACGCGCCGCTATTCGAGATTAATAAGTATGCCTGCGACAGAGGAGGATATAGGTAGTGAGTATGAATCTTTTACAAGAGGGTCGGAAGACTGTTCGATGTTGACTAAGTACGCCGATCATGTGGCTCTTAGATTCTGGACAAGAGTGGTATTAATATGATGAATTACATAGTACATGGGTATTATTATTGATTATCCATCATTATAAATTGATTGATGTCCTTATTGCAGGAACGTGCAGAGTTAAAGTTGGTTTCCCATGGACGTAAGGTTGTTAGATTCGGGAAGCCTACAGCTGAGATTGAAGGTTTAGTGGCTGCTACAGGCCTAAGTCCTTTGATTATTTGTTGCTTAGTGGATAGTGGCGACAGGGGATTACTGTCTGCATTTGTAGAACGATGGCACGCTGAAACATGTAGTTTTCATCTGCCTATGGGGGAGCTGACACTGACGTTGGATGACGTAGCATCACTCTTGCATATCCCTATCATGGGAGCCTTCCACTCCTTTGATCAGATTGACGTCGACGAGACCATTCCATTGTTGGTGGAACTGCTGGATGTCACCGTCAAAGAAGCTAAAGCTGAAACGGCACAGTGCCACGGGACATATTATAACATTATTCCAATTACTATATTATGCTTAGGCCATAATAAGTAACTAGAAGATGTTAACTTTTCTAACGTAAAATTTTTAACCAAAATCGATTGAGAAAAACTTATCTCAATCTTAGAAAATTACACTTATATAGAGCATGTAGAGACTTTTTGGTTTCTTTAATAAATTACAACTTAGTAATAACTTGTAAATAATATTCCCTACAATGATAGTAATATCCATATATTACAAAGCATATAACAAAATATTATAAGTCCACAACATTAAAAGAAATCTTCCAACTTGTCCTCACTTTGTAGCTCCTCCTTTCGATTTACCTGTCTGAAATGACACGAAAAAAAATACTAAAACAGTGAGAATTCCAAAGAATTCTCAGTAGGTGAAAATTTACTTATTATACAGTGTCATCGTCATCATTCCAGCTACTTCGTTTTATTAAGAAAACATGTGAACAATTATAGTTGATTTTTAATTTCATAAACATATAACCCGAAGTAGATTCATTTTATTCACAAACACTTAAAAAATAATCTCATACTTCATCATTAATGCAAGCATCATTTTCAATCATGTCAATGCATAGCTTACCCTTGTTATTTTCCTCTTTAATACCCTAAATTAGACAATGAGCCATTACTAGACTTAGGTTACTCCCGCAGGATCGTGCTCAGCTCAACTGTATCACACTTTGGGGTCCCATAGGGTCGTGCTCAGCTTAACTGTATCACCCTTGGGTCAATATGTCTTTCCCACAGGGTCGTACTCGGCTTAACCGTATCACCCATTGGGTACCATCAAGGTCGTGCTCAGCTTAACCGTATCACCCTTTGGGCATCATCAGGGTCGTGCTCGGCTTAACCGTATCACCCTTCAGGTCTTATCTTTTTATCTTTCTTAATGCACATGATATGCTCAATGACATGCAAAGCTACATAACTCATGTCATACAATTATGTCACAAAACATCAAGATTTCATCATCACAAAAGAAAATCATAACAAAAAATATCATAACAACAAGATTTCTTACTACATATGATTCGGTTCTTCCTATAATCTATACTCATATAATAATCATTAAATTCTCATCTTTTAGTATGTTAAACTAGATTTCCTAAGTTTTCTAAAAAGGTATCACATGCATCAATTGGAGTTATAAAACTCTAGATATAATATTTTAAAAATAGAACTTCAAATCTGCCAGCAGTCTCAAAATTTCACACTAACATCTAGTGTTTTCACGATTTCAAGCAGCAAAAATTCTAATTTAAGCTGAAATTTATATATGTTATAGTTGACATTTAGATCTTTAATTCCATATATCATACACCTTATTTTAGTAAGAAATGAGAGAGAAATAAATTTTGTAAAACGGATGGCAGAAGCTGTTTGGGTGTGGATAGTTTTGGACAGCTTGAGCTAAAATAATTTCTGGAAATGATTCACAACTTAGTTTGGTCCCATATTTTAGGACAAAATAGAGGACATCCTAATATTTAAAATGAGTTGTCAAACATCTCGTTTGGTTAAGTATAGAGGGAGATATGAAAATTTTAAAACAGTCCAAAATTCAGCTTACAGCCATATGAATAATCTCAAGAATCAAATGATAAATAAACCTAACTTTCACCTACCTCAAACAAGTTTTCTTCCAAATCCTCCAAGTATTTGGCTGCACCTCAAGTTATTGAAAGAATGAAAGTATTGTCTAGAATTTGATGTTTTGGAAAGGTGAAAGAGGCAATAGAAGTGAAGGGCTATGGCTTCTATATCAAGAAGGAAGTGAAGAGAGAAAATGCAATTAGCCGTATGTTTGAGAGGAATAGCATGGCTTGTGCAGAATTTTAATTCAAGGGGGCATTTATAGGAAAAGATTTAGTTAGGATGTAAAGAAATTAGTTAGGATGTAACTTAGTTAGTCTTTGATTTGGTTCTAAAGTAACTAAGTAATCATGACCTTAATATATTTAAATTTTACGCATTAAATGCTTGCTTAATAAGTAAAAAGCAAGATTCCTTTGAGCTTGGCTGGCTTATGCACGTGGAATGGAGTTTTCAAGAAGTCAAATCTGATTTTTCTTAAGCTTGGTTGCAAAATTATCTTTTATACAAAGTTTTAGAGCTTACACATTATCCTACACATGTTTTCACGTCCATTTTGTTGAAAAATCTCACATATAAGCTTGCTTGGTCTTATGTTTTTGTTTCTTTTAATTTATATCTAGTGTATTTCATGTGTCTTCCAATTCATATACTAGTTACGTATGTGACATACATTTAAAATCTTAAGCCTTTGCCCAAAATCGTACACAACTAGGATTGGTTTCTTTTCTTACATTAACTAATCATAACTAAATATATTCTAAGCACTTCTAAACTTGTCACTTGAATCCATTAGCTTCTATCATATCCTTCTTGTATCACACTATCATCACAGGTGTTTCTCATGTGATAATTTTCCTTATCATATTATCACATGGTCTGAAACTATAGCTCATGATAGCTTTAAATATTCATGCAATTTTCTTTCATTTTTACTGTAATATTTATTTACTTGCATTTATTATATTGGGTAGTAAAATTTAGAGACTTATCTTCTAACTTACCTAATCATAAATTTTCAGCCAATCTAGGTACTCCTAGTTTTCTTGTGATATTTATCTGTTACTAACGGTAATTTGTCATCCTATTACTCACTTTAGGGGTATTATTGTAATTTTCATTTCAAAATATCCAAGGGTATTTTGGTAATTTGACACTTACTCCGGGAGTATTTTTGTAATTTCCACTTTAAGGGTAATATGCATATCAAGGGAAAGGGTAATATGGTCATTCTCCTTTAAGCATTTTTGTAATTTCTCTTTTTATCTCTAACTAACATATTAAAATTTTGGGATGTTACACATATGTGCGACTATCATGGTTGCGAAAGTTGTATTATGAGAAGTGTCAGTCCAGGTAATAGATATTGAAAACAATAGGAATACACACAATGACCAAAAGGGGAATGAATTGGTTTAAACTTGGCCTTTTTTAAAATCTTTAGAAAATTAGAGTTAATGGATCTTAATCACAATTAAACCAAGAATGCTTCTAATCAATCAAACCATTCATCCCAAGAAAACAATTGCAAAAACTTAACTTGTTGAGTAATAAAGAATTCATCAAGAACCACAGATCAAGATAGCTAGAAAAGATTAAAGAATAGAGATCAACACAATAATATATACTGGTTCATTTCTCAAAAGAAGTTACATCCAGTTTTTCTAATCAATACTAGATTAGAGTTCCATTATTCAAAAATTTCAGTTCTTACAAGCTTTACAACAATCACTCTTTATCAAACCAAGATAAAGAACGGAAATCTAAAACACCATTAGAATCCTAGTGATTAAGATATAGAGAACTCTTCTCTATTCTTTCCCTCTAGAGAAACCCACTTTAGAAAAAGCTTCAAGAATCCTTTGTAATAATTACAAATAACCAAAAATTCATAAACGAATTTACAACAAGAGTTAATGGAGAGAGACAACCTGATAATCCAATGAATATGAATGAACATGATTTACCAATCAGAGTTGAAATTAAAAACAAGTTTCAGAACTTTCTATCCAAAAGCTTCTTTATAATCTTGTCCAAGAAATCTTTCAATGCACCATGAAGATTTAAAAGTGTGGGACAAGAACTTTAGAACTCAAAGTATCCTTTCTTAATTTCAGAAGGCTTATGAAAACTTTGAAAATTTCATAGTGAAGTGTTGTATCTTTCAGAAAAAAACTCACAAGTTATTTATAACCAACTTCTGTAACTGAATGTAATCGATTAATTTAACTCATGTAATCGATTAAACTTCCATTTAATCGATAAAGTGTTCTTAGCACAATCTGGAAAAGTTTTACGAACGATGTAATCGATTAAAATGAACTATAATCGATTAAACCAGTCATGCTTAGTTTTGAAACAAGCCTGGGCATGATTGGATGATCTAGGAGTCAAAATATATGTAATTATATAGTGAAGAAGCATGTCTTCACCAGTCATAGAGCCAGTGCCAAGCCTTAGCTTCAGCATCATTTGAGGGTCTTGAAGCATCCCTTTATATGTATTGATTCTATTGTAACCCTCAGCCTCTTCATCAAATTTCCTTACACCCTCAAAGGAAATACCAGCTACTTCATGCCAAACTTCATAAGTGATCTCCATGGCCACCCCATTTACTTGAGATAGGATGGTGTCATCCATACTCATCTTAGCACAGATGTAGAACACCTTCACTAATTCAAGGTAAAAGGTATCATTCATCTCCACAAATTTCTTCAACCCCTGGGCATCTATCATGGCAGGGAATTTGAATCCCTCAACAATAAACTATTTAAAACGCTTGCAAAAAATGATGCTAACAACCTTCCAGAAACCTTTTTCCATAATGGCCTTCCAGAAAACGTTTTCCATAAAACTGTTAGTATCTTCCGGAAACCTTTTCCATAACACTACTAATAGACATTTCTCCATTAAAATTTTCATATTTAGTTTTCTTTTTTAAAATTTGAATTGCTTTTGAGTTTTTTTAATACCTGGTCAAAAAGGATCACTAACACATAAATTGTTAGCATTTGAATTAAATAATATAATATGAATTCATTTGTACTATTTTGGTTTACATTGTAGTTTGCATGGAGGATTGTTACTTCAACATGTCCGATGAAGTGGATATGAATGCGTTAATGGATGATATTAGTATGCAATCCAGGGTAAACTTGAAAAAAGATGATAGCAGCAAATTTTTTGAAACTACGAACGTAATTAATTTGTGTAATTCTTAAGTAATTAATTTGATTAAAGATTTTATCTAATACCTGAAAAGGTGGACGTTTATAAACTTATGTTGTATGCTACTTATGCAGGTTTTTGATACTCAAGATGAATTATTGAGATGGGTTTGAGTAGTTGCATTTGAATTGGGTTTTGCAATTGTGATTTTGATGTCAGGCACAACAAGCAGGCAACCTGGAAGGAAGACATATGTTGTGTTCAGTTGTGAGAAGTGTGGCAAATATAGGCAATTCAAAAAGGATATTGACAAAGCCATTGGGAATAGAAAATGTCCATGTCTGTTTAGGTTGAGAGGAAGTCCAATTAAGAATGGTGGATGGGTAGTGAGGGTATTGTGTGGGTCTCATAATCATGATGTTGCTGAGACATTAGTTGGTCATCCATATGTTGGTCGAGAAACTACTAATGAGAAGACAATGATTGTTGATATGACCAACTATGGTAAAGTCTAAAAATGTTCTACTTACTCTGAAAGAACACACTGAAAAAAATGTGACCACTATCAAACAAATATATAATGCTAGAACTGCATATAGGAGATTCGAAAGATGCCCTAGAACATAAATGCAATAGTTAATGAGATTGTTGGTGTTACGTGTACTAGGCTGACCTTTTTTTTGCAGATTTTGTATATTTAGAAGTTGAATGTGAAAATAAGTTTATTTGGGCACTTGAAAGGTTCAAACGCCTTTTTATGAAACTTGATACATTGGCAAAAGTGTTTGTCACAGACAGAGATTTAGTCTTGATGAATGAAGTCAAAATTGTGTTTTTTGTGGAAAATAATTTGTTGTACCATTTTCACATTGATAAGAATGTGAAAGCAAGATGCAAAATGTATGTAAGTCCCAAAGAGGCCTGGGACCAAGTCATGGATTCATGGGCAAGTGTTATGGATTATCCTATAGACTTTGACTATGAAGATTGTGACAAAGTTTAGATTTATATGTGAACTATGGCGTGAGTTTGTTGAGTACGTCAATGATACTTGGTTGATCTCTCACAAGGAAAGATTTGTAAATGCATGGACAGATAAAGTCATGCACTTGGGGAACACAACAACAAACATGTATTAAACTTCGGACCCATAATTTATTAAAATAGTCTTTCTATGCAGTCTTCATTGTATCAAAACTAATACGGAATTAATTTATATGTAGGCTTGAGGATGCGCATTTGTGCTTGAAGAGGTTACTCTAGTCTAGCATGGGAGACTTATTAAAATGTTAGGGATGCAATGAACAATATGATTCCCTTGAAGCACAATGACATTAGATCCTCATTTGAGAATAACATCCAAGTTGTTGGCCATAGTTTTAATGTAAACTGACTGTGTCGATGTGTTTCAAGGTATGCATTGAATCATATTGCAAATGAGTTTGATAGAGTGAAGTTTATTGGTGTCGACACTCTTCCTTGTGGATGCATTGTCAAATGTACCCATGGTTTGCCATGTGCCTGTGAAATAGCTAGATATGCTTTAGGTAGCATACCACTTCACACAATTCATATCTATTGGATCAAGCTAAGTTTCAATGACATGGGGTCCAATAACCAACATAAAAAGTTGTCTGTGTAGCAAGAATTTGATGCTAAAAGCTTGACATAGTTGGCAAGCTTAACATCAAAAGTAAACTTCAGTATATTGCATTCCCTAACATGACATCTATGTGTCCACTTGTTGAAAAGGTCAAAACTAAAGGTTTACAAAAGGGTCGTGCAAGCAATTTTGAAAGGTCAACTAAGCGTAATCTTTTTTTAAGCGTGTTGATGCATTACACAATATGCACGTTAATTCCTCCACATGGAGGTTACCCAGAACATCCTCCCAGCAATTAACACGGAAGAGAAAGATTTCCATGTTAGATCAATTCCATGTAAAACTTCATTCATACATTGTAGACGTTGTTGATGTAAAAGCGGATGGTAATTACGGCTATTGAGCAATTGCAACTTTATTTGGTATGGGTTAATATTCTTGACTTCTGGTGCGTAACAATTTGCATAAAGAGTAGGGACAATGGCATGACAAGTATGCCACTATCTTTGGATACATTTAGTGCTTTGATGAGATAAAACGAAGTTTACTAGTTGATAATGTCTCAATGGTTAGTGTAATTTTGATATGTGTTCAGCCATTTTATTTTTTAGCCTGTAAATGTTTTCAAATTACTAATTGATATTTAAACAAGTTGGTATGGATAAATGGATGATTGTTGGCATGGGATATGTTATTGCATCGAGGTATAATGTATAATGACCCTGGGAGATGGCGCGAGTCGAGCCATTGTGGCGCGAGTAGCACCACATGTTTGGAAGTTGGCACGAGTAGCGCCATACTGGCGCAGTTAGCGCCAGTGTTGCTTAGATGGCCAATTCTCTCTGGAAGTTGGCGCGGATCGCGCCAGGGTGGCGCCAGTCGCGCCAGCTACACTGGAGGTTGACGCGGTTAGCGTCATAGTGGCGCCAGTCGAGCCAGCTGCACTTGAGGTTGCAGGTCTGGAGGTTGGCGCCAGTCGCGCCATATGCACTGGAGGTTGGCGCGGTTAGCGTCAGAGGTACTGGAGGTTGACGCGGTTAGCGTCAGAGGTGGCGCGAGTCACGCGGGACCTCTGACAGGACCATTATAAAAGGGTCATTTTCGAGTTTTTGGCCCCAAAAAGCTTCTTCTTCTTCCTCCAACGACCCACCTCCATTGTTGGAGCTTCCAAGCCTCAATTATTCACCATAGTTCACCAAATCAAGTCCCTTAAACACCTTTCATGATGGAAAACACTTGTAAAGCTTGAATCCTTCCTCATTTCCCCTTCAAACCCACTCAAATTAGAGAATCCCTTTCTCCAGGGAAGTTCTTAGAACTTCAGTTCGGCGAGGAACGGCAGCGATTCGTGGGTACCCAAGCTAGGGGGAGTCGTCTTTGGGCCTTCCTTGTCATCTTTGAGGTAAGAAACTCAAGTTTCACCATTTAATTTGTGAGTTGGGGTTTTGGGTGAATAGTGACCCACTTGTGATAGAGCTAGAATTAGCCTTGGATCCTTTAGCATTATGTGTTTAGAATGTGATGTGGATGAAGGATTAGCTCTCATATGTGAATTTGGTGAACTTTGATTCTTGGCTCTATATAATGCATGTTTAGTGGTGTGCTGAGTTGCTTAGCCTTGTTTTAACATGCAAGAGCCTTGGTTGATGGCTTTGATGGCCTTACAAGGCTATTGGAATGGTGCCTTGTGTGTGGGAGAACCGTTTAAGCCATGTGTGAGCCTTTGGTCGGTTTAGAGCTTTGAGCTCCTGATGTGGGTTTGTACCGGTGTCTTGCGAAGACACTAGTGCTTTGGCTAGGCCAAGCTAGACCATTGAGGGCCTCTGAGTGGTATAATTGGTTGAGCTCTGATAAACGTTAAGTTAGACGACCTTGTGGTTTGGAAAGGATTGTGAGTCCTTTCGTTGAAACGGTTGAGAACCATGTTATGCTTTATGCTTTGTGTGGCTGTATGAATGATTGATATGTGATTGTGTGCCTTGTATAGGGCGTGACACCGCGGATGTCAGTGGCGTAGGCCACCGAGCAGGGAAAGAACCGCAGAGCTCGGCTTTGCCAGGTAAGTTCTTGGTCCCTTGGGGATGTTTCCCACCTGTTTGTGCTCCACCATACTCCGAGGGAGTAGTGGTTACATTCATGATGCATGCATTATTGGTTGTTGCATACTCATGATGATATATGCTTGTATCTATGCTTGAGATATGTATGATACCTGTTGTTAGATCTTCTGGCCAGTTAGATAGATATGGACCTCCCTAGGAGATGGTTTCCTCCTAGTTTGGTTTGCTTATGGGTGATGATGATCACGGGGTGATGACGATCCCCTAAGACCAAGAGATAGGTGGTCCCGTCGCGGTTGAAGCCTAATCTCGGAGGTACCATATACGTGCGTCCATGCGTAAGGGGTAGCTCCCGATGGGACGGCACGGGTGTGAATTCCGGTTTCACACTGAGGTTCGGTGTTGATTGGATCCACCTTACATTAGAGCTAGATGACTTGCTTGTATTATTGTGAGGGTCGGGAGGTCGGGCCGGGAGGTTAGTGTATTGTGAAACCTTGATGACGTGTGTCATGATGAGTGAGCCAGGGTGGAGGAGATGCCTCCAAGGATCCTGAGCTTACTGAGATGTATATTTCACCCCGTGTGGGGCTTATGTTGTTTCAGGTGACTCTTTTGGCAGAGAGGAGCGGTCTCAGGGCGGGAGGCCCCAGTAGAGACAGTACTGCTTAGCTGTGAGGCAGCAGTGGAAGCTTGGAGCTCGGCTCAGCTTTAGTTGTTTTGTACCCCTGTAGAGGGAAGACATGTGTGTGTACATGTATTTTGAGATGTATATGTATATATACTGTGTGTATGCCTTCGTGTGAGGAAGGGTCCTTGGGATCAAAAGCACGCGGACACTTATTCTTTTGTACAGACACTTCGAGTGTCAGACTATGTATATGTACATAACCAGTTTATGTTATGTAATGAGGTTCCTCCTGTTTATATGCATGAGATGTTTATGTTATCTGCCTATGATTATGTTGTGTGAACTGGATCAGCAGGGGCTTGTGTTGTTTTGTTTATGCTGAGATGCTAAATTCCATACATAATGTAAACAAGAAATATGGTTTTGATTTACGCTTCCGTAAAAGGTTTTGATTAAGTGATTAAGCGCTAATTCTGATATAACCGTAATGATAATACACCGGGTGCACACGGGGTGTTACATTTTATGGTATCAGAGCGATTTCTTGATGGAAGCATTATGTATGGAAGTTGTGTGTTGCTTTTGACTGTTGTTTGAGATTAACATGACTATTGCATGTGTGGACACTAGTTGTGGGCCTGATCAACTCACTGTTTGGTGTGCATGTGTAGTGTCATGACGAGATCCAGAAACAACAGTGGGGCAACAAATGCTCAGCCCGATCCAGTGGTGGCTGCATTGGCGGCTATGCAGCATGAGTTGGCTGCTAATAGGCAGATGCAGGAGGCTATGCAGCATGAGATGGCTGCTAACCGTGCGGTGAATGAAGCCTTGGTGAAGGCTAATCAGGAGATGATGGACGAGATGAGGATCCTGAGAGGAGGTGACAAAGCATCCTCTGCTCCTCCTACACATGAGGGTGACGGTAGCCGTCATCAGGCTAGTGGTAGCCATATGAGAGAGGACCAGGTGTCCCATGCTGAGGCTGTAGATGATGTTACAGTCAGAGGGAAGATGCTTGTTGCTTTCAGAAAGCATGACCCTCCAGTCTTTCTCGGTGGATATGATCCAGTTGCCGCAGCTAGTGGTTGCAGGCTTTGGAGAAGATATTCACAGTGATGGAGTGTCCTGACCACCAGAGGTTGCTGTATGCGACCTATATGCTTCAGGGCGATGCCCATGAGTGCTGGACTACCACACATCAGTTGCTGAGAGGCCGGGGAGAGGTTGTGACCTGGCGGATGTTTGAGGCTTGCTTCCTGGACCAATATTTTCCCAGGGATGCTAGAGAGCAGAAGCAAGCAGAGTTTGATAGTCTTGTTAAGGGGAGCATGATTGTAGATGAGTACTTGGCCAGGTTTAATGAGCTAGCCAAGTATGCTCATTTCCAGAGATCCCTACCTGATGTGGATGTTCTTGCTGCTAAGTTCCAGAGGGGACTTAGAGAGAGCATAGCTGTGTTGGTTGCCGGTGGCGGGTCCCGTGATATGGACAGCTTGGTGAGGCAGTGTCGCCAAGTTGAGGACACGCTATGCAGATATGGTGGCAGTCAGTCTTCTCCCTCAGTCAGACAGGAGGGGAGGAAGACCAGTGGTTCTGGCCCACCCGGTAAGGGTAAGGGCAGAGAATTGAGAGTCTCTACCTCTTCTGATAGATTCAAGAGAGGCTCTAGTCAGAGTGGCTCAGCTCGGAGGAGGCCACCTCCGAAGTGCCCAGCTTGTGGAAGGGAGCACTGGGGATCGTGCCCTTCCGGTCAGATTATCTGCTTCAGATGTGGCCAGCCAGGCCATATCTCTCGGGAGTGCACACAGGCAGGAGGCCGTGCACAAGCTGCTACAGTTGAGATGACAGCACCCACGGCAGGCCGGTGTATACTGTTGATGCCAGAGAAGCAGCCAGAGCTCCAGACTTGATCAGAGGTACTATTCTGATCTATTCTTGTGATGTGAGAATCTTGTTTGACTCTGGAGCTACGCATTCCTTCATTCAAGATGTGTTTGCTGATAGGCTTAAGTTGCCTATGATCAGTTTTCTCCTCCGATGGAGGTTATCACCGCATCTAGTGAGAGATGTCGGGTGGGCACGTACTGCAAGGACGTGCAGTTTCAGTTCGATGGAAGAGAGTACATGATTGATCTGTACTGCTTAGCTATGCCTACCCTCGAGATCATTCTGGGTATGGATTGGTTGGCCAAGTATGGCGTGATGTTGGATTGTTGTCTGAAGAGGCTTGTTGTGCCTTCTGATGGAGATGGTTCGAGTTCCACTTCTTTCCTTTCAATCTTACAAGCCCGCAAGGCAATCAGGGAAGGAGCTCAGGACTATATCTTCTCTTGTGTGGCAGAAGATAAGCCAAGTGTTGATTTGTCGCAGATCCTGGTGGTTAGTGAGTTTGTGGATGTATTTCCTGAGGAGATTACACAACTACCACCTGAGAGAGAGATTGAGTTCTCCATTGATCTGGTTCCTGGTGTAGGACCGATATCTGTGACACCTTACCGTATGGCTCCTCTGGAGTTGAGGGAGCTGAAGGTGCAATTGGAGGACCTGCTATCCAAATAGTTCATCAGACCGAGTGTCTCACCTTGGGGAGCACCGGTGATCTTCGTGAAGAAGAAGGATGGCAGTATGAGGCTGTGTGTCGACTACAGGCAATTGAATAAGGTTACTATTAAGAATAAGTATCCTTTGCCTCGTATTGATGATCTGCTAGATCAGTTGAGGGGAGCCAGAGTGTTCTCTAAGATCGACCTGAGATCCGGATATCACCAGATTCAGATCAAGCCTGCTGACATACCAAAGACAGCCTTCCGGTCTAGGTATGGTCACTTTGAGTATCAGGTCATCCCCTTTGTCTAACGAATGCCCCAGCAGTGTTCATGGACTATATGAACAGGGTATTCAGGCTATAAGGGGTAGCTCCCGATGGGACGGCACGGGTGTGAATTCCGGTTTCACACTGAGGTTCGGTGTTGATTGGATCCACCTTACATTAGAGCTAGATGACTTGCTTGTATTATTGTGAGGGCCGGGAGGTCGGGCCGGGAGGCTAGTGTATTGTGAAACCTTGATGACGTGTGTCATGATGAGTGAGCCAGGGTGGAGGAGATGCCTCCAAGGACCCTGAGCTTACTGAGATGTATATCTCATCCCGTGTGGGGCTTATGTTGTTTCAGGTGACTCTTTTGGCAGAGAAGAGCGGTCTCAGGGCGGGAGGCCCCAGTAGAGACAGTACTGCTTGGCTGTGAGGCAGCAGTGGAAGCTTGGAGCTCGGCTCAGCTTTAGTTGTTTTGTACCCCTGTAGAGGGAAGACATGTATGTGTACATGTATTTTGAGATGTATATGTATATATACTGTGTGTATGCCTTCGTGTGAGGAAGGGTCCTTGGGATCAAAAGCACGCGGACGCTTATTCTTTTGTACAGACACTTCGAGTGTCAGACTATGTATATGTACATAACCAGTTTATGTTATGTAATGAGGTTCCTCCTGTTTATATGCATGAGATGTTTATGTTATCTGCCTATGATTATGTTGTGTGAACTGGATCGGCAGGGGCTTGTGTTGTTTTGTTTATGCTGAGATGCTAAATTCCATACATAATGTAAACAAGAAATATGGTTTTGATTTATGCTTCCGTAAAAGGTTTTGATTAAGTGATTAAGCGCTAATTCTGATATAATCGTAATGCTAATACACCGGGTGCACACGGGGTGTTACATAATGTGATGCTTGTTTTGTTGTCACTCAAGCAAAACATCACCTTCTTCCTTCTTAGAACTCAACCACTCATAGATAGCTCATTGCATAGTATCATATGTATAGGTCATGTACATGGCAATCATTTTGTTCAGGTATACCGTTTGTTATATTATAAGTCACTGAATAATATAAATTATTTTTACCTTTTGTATTGTGACAATATGTGTTTTATTATGTTGTGTAACTACATTTAACAGATTGTTGTTTTATACCAAGTGTTGTTGTTTTATGGTCCACACATTGTCATCTCCAGCCAAACAATGACTCCCCTCTATGTTGGACGAATATAACAATTTTCTCAATTAATCGGTGTTACACGTGATTATTTAAACCTTGATGATGATTGATTTTGTATTTGTAAAGACAACTTATATTGCTTTATGTAACCTTTTGGCCACTTTCGTTATTTTATATTACTAAGTTTTGGGTAGGAATACTAAGCTTTTGTAAAGCACTTACATATATATATATATATATATATATATATATATATATATATATATATAATATGTATTTTGTGTTGCTTTTGGACATGTTTTTTAAGACTCCAATTTCCGAAATAAGTATTCTGGAAGCATATAAACACACTTATGGACTATCCTTTCTATAAATATGTAACATGTTTTGAAATGATCATTCTAGAATTGTATTTTTTTTTAACACTCTCATTTCTGAAACAAGTATTCCAGAAGAATATAAAACAGTTATGGAAGATTTTTTTTTTAAATATGTAAATTGTGTTTCAAAGTTATTATTCTAGAATTTTAATTTTTTAATACTCTTATTTCCATAACTGGTATTCCATAAGCGTATAAACACAATTGGAGAAAAGCTTTTTCGGAAGTATGTAACGTGTGTTCTGGAATTGTATTTTTTTAATACTCCATTCTCGGAACAACTATTCTGAAAAAATATAAACACAATTATGGAAAAACTTTTTGGAAGTATGTAATATGCATTCCGGAATGGTCATTCTAGATTAGTATTTTTTTTAACACTCTCATTTCTGGAATATGTATTATAGAAGCTTATATACACAGTTATGTAAAAGATATTATGAAAGTATGTCATATGTGTTCCGGAATAGTAGCTTTTTAACAATCTCGTTTCCGAAATAAGTATCCTGGAAGCATATAAATATGATTATGGAAAATGTTTTTCTAGAAGTATGTAGCATGGGTTCCGAAATTGTCATTCTGGAACAATATCTTTTAAAAACTCCCATTTTCGGAATCATATTAACACACTTATGGAAAAACGTTTCCGGAAATATGTATTGTGTTTTGGAAGGAGCATTCTTATAAAAAAAATGTTTTTGTATAAAAAAAATTGGAATTTAATTATGTATTTCTATAAATAAAAAATGGCATAACTTCTCCTAAAATATTCACATTCAACAATTAAGAAATGTAGAACCTGTCAATAATTTAAGTTAGCAAATAAAATATTTATATATAAGGTAGAACATGTTTACATCAAGGTACCGGCAGTACCCTTACAACCACTTTCACCTAAAATCAAAATATTCATCCTTTAATGTACATTAATACCATGACAGTATAAATGTTGATTAACAACCCGCTATTTTGCAGCAAAAACCAACAAAGAACCCAACCTGTATACTCTATTAAGACGACAAGAACCACCAAGATACCCACTATATGGTAGTATAACAGCTCACACTTTAATTGTAACTCCCACTCAATAGGTCATTCCACAAAACAAAGTCAACAACTAAAGACAAAATGCATCCTAAAAAAACTTATGTCCCTTATCCACGTCCTCATCGGCCACGCCAACCACTTGTGCCACCATGACCTCTCCTGGTTTAGGCATTTCCATCTTCAGAAACACCACACGCCAATCCTAATGCCTCTACAGGTATAGTGTATGCGTAAGTGTCTGATGTGACCATCCTAAGATCAATCATTTGTTGTAATAGGTCACCAATCCTCCAACATGTTGCTTGTGCAGGAAACAAACAAATAAGTTAATGCAAACATTATTACAACTCTATAAAATTTTGGCAATGATAAATTGTTTTACACTTACAATCGCGAAATGTGGTTGGAGGTTGCTAATTTCTAGCTCATTCAGATCTGCATGAGGCTCATTCACCATTGGCTCATTTTCCACAACATCAACCTCATTCAGAACTGCATGAGGCTGCTGACCATCCTAAGTTAGTGGTGGGATCATAAGAGGAGGAGCGAATAAACTTCTTTGTACAAATGGATGAGACACTCTACAGAACCATGGATAGTACCCTTTGTAACACTCTGCTAGATCCACTAAATGAACTGTAGGTTGGACCAACCCTGCAAATTGTAAACATCTTTCATCAACTTGCTGCATGCTAGGAGGAGGCTCAATAGTGAAAACAAAAGGGTGTCGAGGAATATTTTGACGAAATCCATACTAGCACAATACTCTCTCTGGAAAATGAAGATGCATATTCAAACCCAATCGAATGTATCTAGAGAATAATGTTATTATCTCAAAGGGATAATGAATCTGATGCTCCGTATATGGAGTCCACCACACTCCGTTCAAGGTAAGCTCATATATTTGTTTGCGGTAGTGATTAAGTGATAAACTCTTGTCAAGTGACCATTGATTGTCACATGGAGAGGTCTCATCATATTCTATGACCTTGTCCTTCATGCCTATGCTAGGCAAATGCTCATAAATCCAACCCTGTGTCACCCAGAAAAAAACAAAGTTTGATAGTATGAGTACATATCCTTATTAATTGAATAGCAAACAGATTAGACCTCATTACCAGAAGAAGAGTGGCATAACCACCAATCTACTTGGTGAATTCAAAACTAGGTGCTCGTACAGATAACACAATGCAGCTAGCCCCCATGCATAACCACCACATACTTGAAGGTCACGAAAAAGGCCTAAGAATTTCACCTCCACATAGGATAACTCTTGTTAGAAAATAAGGGGCAACCCACTAGATGAAACAAATACACTCTGCCCTAGCTGCTTCTGTCCGTCTCTCTTGCTGACACCTCTCTTCATACACCTCCCGCAACCACCTGAAACGGACTTGTCTACCTCTTGTTTGCTTTGTCTCTTATGTTGCACGCTTCTCCTCAACTCCAAGTAACTCAACAAGGACGGGAATTTCCACTTCCTTATCCATATGTTCACAATCATAAAAAGTCTCACTAATTGAAATATGAAGTAATGAGGACACATCATCTAGTGTTATCATCATCTCCCCGACGGGCAAATGGTAGGTGATTGTCTCCCTATGCCACCTTTGTACAAAAGCACACAAGAGTCCCTTGTCTGCTTTTAGATAATTGAATGTAGTCAAAGGAAATAACCCAAACGACTTCACCACATCTGGTATCTGGTCATGAAGGACAATATCTAACTTTAGTTCCCCTCCATGTGAGACTATGTTCAGCGCACGACGTTCCTACAAGTACATAATGAATTGCCAAATAAGTTTGAATATAAAAATGAAGCTTTGAATTGTTCAACAAATTTAATATATTCAATAAAGTTTGGGAGTTAAAAATATATTAAGAGATGGAAATAGAGAAGGAGGGGAAGTGCTGACACTAAGGCTTTGTTTGGGAGTTAGGAGGGGAAGAGAAGGAAAAAGATTCAAGGGGAAGGGAGGGGAAGGAAAGGAAGGAAAATGAGGGAAGTTTCTTCCTCTTGTTTGGGAGTTAAAAATATATTAAGAGAGGGAAATAGAGAGTTAATAAGATGTTAAATGTGAAAATTATATAATTTAAATGTAAAAATATATTAAAAATATATTTTAATATATTTTTGAATTTGTAGTTGGAGTATAATAATAATTTTATTACTTTTCCTTCCAAAAACCCCCAAATCGAGGGAACAACAATTTTAATGGTTTGGAAGAATTCAGAGGAGTTTTAAAAATCCTCAAATTCTTTTCCTAAAAAATTAAAACTCTTAAATAAGAAGATGTTACTATCCAAATCTTTCCCTTCCCTTCCTTCTCCTCTAAAATCCCTCTCCAAAACAAAGCTTAAGATAATCATTAAGGATAATTTTATTTACACACAGGTATTAGGGCATGCAGGAATCACCAAAGGGCGTGTAGGAAGTAACGCCCTGCAACAATTATGTCATCAGAAACCCGTAATACTATTTAGTTTAAACTTCATGGGGACATTAGGAGCATTCGTCCGGCAAAAATATACATATCAGGATATTATTGTTGTGAAGAGTTGAGTCACGCCTCAGGGCCCACTTTGACGGTGTTAGGCCACAAGGTGTTTCAAGCCCACACAAGTTTTACGAACCCAATATTATCACCTCCAAACTCAAATATTCGATAAGATATAGTGATATACCAAAATTAATTTGTCTTGGTTGGTTGTTTATCCAAAGCAACCAAATATTGTTGAAAGTTTAGACTTTTGTTTATATATATATATATATATATATATATATATATATATATATATATATATATATATTTAAGCATTGCTCATTTATTTCTCTATGCATATATAAATATGTAAGACTACTTAAAATTATTTGTTTTCTCCTATCTTCATTCTTACATTCACTTTCATTTAAATATTCTCATTTTATAAAGTAAGTAAATTTCATTAAACATTTTATTTAACTTATTTATATAATATAATTTTTTTATCAAGTATCTTGACATAATTTTAAGTTCGTTAATCTAAGTTTTCATAGACACATGGGAAAAAAATCTACCCTTGTATGAAGAACACATGTATCCTTTTTTTTTTTTTTTCGCTGAAAGGGAACACATGTATCCTCCTGATTTATCACAATAATTATGAATTATTAGTTAAATATTTTTTACGGGAATTATTATTAGTTAATATGCTCCCTGTTGTTATATTTAAGTATTGCTATACAAAGTGGACAAGTAACAGTGAGTGTGAGATAATATAATTGTGTTAATCATGAGTTAGAGGATTATGCTATTCAATTAAACCAATGAACCAATAAATAGTACAGTACAGTTTTTTTTAATGATAAATAATATTACAGTTTAAAAATTAAGTTTGTCGGACGAGCAATATTGAAATTTGGTTTGCATACAAGTTTAAATTTTGAAGTTGGTCATCCACAATCAAAATGTTGCAACTTTGGAAGTAAGACAAAAGGTAAAGTTTCCTTTTTTTATTTTAAACAATTGAAACAAGGTTTTTACTTTTCTCACGTCTTTTGATTGTGAAACTAATGTTCACGTGATACTCAAATTGACTTTAATAAATCAGAAGCTCCTCAATCGCTAATTATGGATTAACTAATTAACCACTTATCACATAAGCTAGAGCCACTCTTATATATAAGATTTAATTATTTAATTTATTAAATTAATAAAATGATTAATTTAATTGATATTAATAAATTTGTCTTAAATTTATAATTTTTTCTAATTATTTTATGATTAATATTTTTTATTTTCTAATTGTTTGTCGATATATTTTTTCTCTTATTTTAATAAGAGACATTTTCAGTATAAAATAATTAATGTAAAAAAATATTATAGATTAAAACTTATAAAATAAATAAATATTATTTTAAACTTACGTGTCATAAGTAGAAACGAAAGAAAAGTATTTTGGAATAGCAGTCTTTGATGTCAAGTACCCAATTGGGACAAATAAATTAGACCAAAAAGGCTTGCGTTTCACTGTGAAACAGCCGAAGGAAAAGAAAAAGAAAAAAGTTGTGGTGAAAAGAGGTGAATAACACAAAAGAGAGAGCACTTTAGGCGCATGCAACTTGCTCTCTCTTGAGAAACATTCCAACCATGGCCCTCAATTCAATAAATATTATTATTAAAATATCGATTAGCCTTTAAGGTTGGTTCTCCTTCTGCCCACACTCACAATGTGCTAAGTGTCCTATCCTATGTGTGAATCCAGAATTCCAACAACAATTCAATAAGAGGTCCTCTTCTTAAAGCTCTTGAGAGAGCTTATTAGAGGGAATATAAATAAAAGAATGGTGGAAGCATGTGCAGTGCCGTGAAAAAGTTGAAATTGGAGTAACTTGTACCCCCACCAAATCCAATCGAAATATCTCTAGCCGTGACTTGAAAACGACGGTTACATTGGATTTGTTACCCCATTTGCCGAATGGTCCAAACAATTCAATGCCCTATGCTTCTCAACAAAGCATACCACTCTAATCAATTGAGACCCATTACTCTATCTTACCACCTTTCCAGCTCAAATTGTTGAAAATCGTGGTGCAATGTGACAAAATTAATTAATTCTTCATAAGAAACATACATTTCCATCAATTGGACTTTCTGACCTTACTGTGACTTGGATTACTTCTAACTTTTCTCAATTTTTTAATTAAAGTCGTATGAGTATTTATAAATTCTTTGTTTTTCATTTTTCTTTGTTTTTTTCTTTTTTTGTTTACTTTCACAACTTTAAAGTTGTGAATTATCATACGACTTTAAAGTCGTGTATAATAGTTTTGAAAAAAAAATGAAATTTGCTAGTTGCACCCATGTTATTAATAAGTACACCCCTTTTAAATTTTTAATTCCATATCGTGATATTTTTAAAACATACCTCCCAAATGGTTATTAAATTCTTTTTACCCTCTTTTTTAATAAACATAAAATTTTTGAGCTGCCACTACGTCATATATAGAAAATTAATTAAATAAATAAATATAAAAAAATTATTTATTTAATATTTTAGTAAATTATGTTATAAATAATTTTTTGATATTTATTTATCTATATAATTTTATAATTTCTGAAAATTATTACCATATAAATTTATCAAAAAATTATTTATAACATAATTTAATAAAATATTAAATAAAAAAATTATATTTATTTATTTAATTAATTTTCTATATATGATGTAGTGGCAGCTCAAAAAATTTATGTTAATTAAGAAAGGGGGTAAAAATAATTTAATAACCATTTGGGAGGTATGTTTTAAAAATATCACGATTTGGAATTAAAAATTTAAAATGAGTGTACTTATTAATAATGGGGTGCAATTAGAGTGTACTTATTAATAACAAGTTTCATTTTTTTAGTGTAAGCGACTTTAAGGTCGTGTGATGATTCACGATTTTAAAGTTGTGAAAGTAATAAAAAAAATAAAAAATAAAGAAGTCGTAAATATATTTACGACTTCAAAGTCGTAAGTATATTTACGACTTCAAAGTCGTAAGTATATTTACGATTTAGAAGTCGTAAATAGTCATACTACTTTAGTTAAAAAATTGAGAAAAGTTAGAAGTCGTAATTAGTGTTACGACTTCTGATTTAAAAGTCATAACACCTATTCCGACATACCCCCATTTGGTAATTTTTTTAAACGTTACTCCCAAATGGTAATTAAATTTTTTTTTCTACCCCCAGTGGGTCAAAAAGCCCTCAAATTCTAACTTTGTACATCAAATTCGAGCTCGACTAGCTAGGTGTTGCCTTGAAAGGAAAACCCGAGATTTTGGGGGTAAAAATTTATTAGAGCATCTTTAGTGTAAGATCTTGAGTAATAATCTTGAGCTCAAGATTTGATCTTCACTATATCTTCCATTAAAGGAGTTGAAGAGATCTCTAACATGGAAAATGAATTTTTGTAGGAGATTCTTTAAGATCTGCACATTGTTCAAAAAAGAATAAATTTTCTTTATTTTCTCTCTCTCTAATATTTCAAAATGAGATCTATCATTATAGAAAAAATGTAAGAGATCTTGAGATATCTTTAATCTTATGTAGTATTATGAAATATACCAAAAAATAATCTAAAATCTCAATTTGAGATCTAATACTAAAAATGGTGTTAGAATTCAATTGGATTTTGTCTTTCACAACAAAATTGACATTCTTTTTTTTAGAAGGACATGATAATTGAAACATCGAGTTTGATCTTAATTAATGATTATTGGTACCACGATTCATAAGATGAAGAACCGTTATATTTTTGTGGAGTAATTTAGCGTGACAAGTAACATGTTTTCAACAGAGATGCGTTAGAATGTGAATTTCCTAAATTTAGCCTTTCTTCATGAATCAATATTGCTCACCCTGGACACTGTATGGTGTGAACATGTGCGAAGCAAAGCTTGAGTGATACAGGACCAGAAGAAAGTGATTTTGGTGGCAGTCGATAATATACATATAATTAGGTTCTACTTGGTTTATTTTCCGATAAGATATATGTAGTGATACTTGATTTAGCTGATATTTTAGAAAACATTTTTAGAGAAAACTTTTGTTGTTTCTGATATATTTTTCTCGAAAACAAAATCCCTATTAAAAAATCTTTGATAATTTCTCAAAATGATTTTTTTGGTTAAATTAATTTTCTTTTGGCATTTTGGCTTGATGTTGATTTTTTTTCTTTTGCCTTTTCTCCTTTCTTTTTCTATAGGGGAAATTTTCTCTCTTTTTTTTCAAGAAAAAAAATGATAAAATTTGAGTGTACAAAAAATTGAAAAATTGTAGAATTTTTTAGTAAGTTTTCCACCATTGTAACAACTAACAACAAGTTAATCATTCTGCTTAAGTGATAATTGTCACGTGGTCCACCTAAAATAATACTGTAACATGATAAATATGAAAGGAATCTATCTAATTTAGCCTACAGTAAAGTGGACTATGCCGCATTTATTCTTTCTAGATATGGGAATATGTGAAGGAGAGAGAAAGGGGGGGGGGGGAGCTAATGAAATTTGAAACCCCACTAAACTTGTGCAACTAATGTACAAAATGTACAAATTAAAAAACTTGAATTAAAGAAATAAAAATAAAAACTTGAGCAACTAAGAAAGATTTTTAAAAATTGTTTGATGATAATTAAAACGCTAAAATAGTAATTTAAAATTTAATAACTTAATCATTATTAAATTAGTAATAATTAAATAATACTATTTTAACTTTTAATATAATATATTAAGTCTGGTTAAACAAACAAATATTTATAATTTTGCAATGTTAAAATTAAACTGGTTAAATCAGTTTTATATCAATTCTTAACTATGCCAATTTCTAGAATTAAATGAACCATTATAGTATACCGTTCCCGATCAAGAAATCCGACTAATAAGTTTTATAAAAAAGTGTCAGTAAGAAAAACTTTTATAATAAAGAAAGAGTTGAGAATAAAACAAAATAAATGTATAAGATATAATGAGTGTCAAAATAAAGAGATGGAAATACATTATAAAACGATAACAAATTATCATATAGGCTAAAATATTTTTTTCTCATCTTACTTTTTTATTTAAGTTTATCCTTAATAAACTAAAATGATTTCTTGTCAATTTTTTATACTAACTAAATTGATTTTTGATTAACTAAAAATGCTCATATGATATAATATCTCTTATAATTTGTTATGTGTTGCTAAGTTCACCAAGTTATTATAATAATATGAACTGAAATAAAACTTTATAAAATTAATAGGATAAACTGAAAAAATGACAAATTTAAAAATATATTACTAAAAAATATAAAATCAAAATAATTTTGTTCTCTGTTTCTTTGTTAGGGATTCTCATTATTGACCCAACTAATTCGGTTAACTAACTTAACCAGCATACTTTGTGTTGAGTTCGTTTTGTTAGTCACCACTTATTAACCTCAACTATAAATAAGAAGGAAATATGCAAAAATACTAATTAAAAAAAGACTTCATAAAATATGTCTAAATTCTGGTCAATGTCGTTTGCGGCTGTTACGGATAAATAAAGATAAGTCCAATTATCTTTATTTTAAATATTTAAATTCTTAACCCAGTATCATAACCACGAAGGAACAGAAGATATATTATCATAATCGCTATCTTTCAGTTATTCATATATTCGAATATCTTAGTAAAAGATAGTGGACTTCAACCGTCAATCCATCAGGATCCAGGTTAGTATCCTATAAATAAAGCATCTATCATGGTGAAAGATACACACAATTCTGACTCTCTCTTTTTCGTTCACACAGCACACACTGCACGTCAATCGTGTCGTGTATCTCTGTTGTGATCTTCTTCTTCCTTGAGTTACTTCAACCCTATAAGCATCTTAAGAGAGAGAGAGAAAGCCTGATCCTACATAAAATCATCCAACAATCCTTGTTGGACATTTCTGTTCTCTCTGAGCAGAACAGTGGCGCCGTCTGTAGGGACGATAAACTTTGAATCCCACCAACTCACGATGGTTAACACCAAAAGGCACCAGGTAGCTAAACGCAACGAACCACCCAGGAATTTGAACATGGAAAATGTGGTGGTAGAAGATGCGGTTTCCCATACTGCCTCATCCCGCGCAGGACCAGCAACCCGCACGCCGGCCAGCCCACCACCAGCCGCAGAGGAAGAACCAGAGACTACGCAGTGTTTCATCCAGAATGCTCTACATTCCCTTCTAACTCGAATGGAGAATCTAGAGAAGCGTTATGAACTCCAGCGACAGGAAGATATTCAACATTTGATAACCCAGTTGGACGAACGCAGTGCTAAACGCAGAGAGGAGGAACGCGTCACTTCCAAGATGCTGAACATCCGGTACAAAATGTGGAGAACACAGCAACGGTGCGTACCGAGCGACCCCATGCAGCAGCAAGAAGACAGGGACCGGAGACATCGGCCCCCACTGCCGAGACCGGCAATAGGGACCCGATCGATCAGTCCGAGCAAGGCAGAGTATCTCGTTCTCGATCATATAACGAGGGACCTCACATTTCCTCGGCCATCATCCCAGACTGTACTGTTGAGGAAAGACCAATAGGAGAGATCATACGCCAGCATGGACGAAAAGATGGCACTTATCGGAGGAAATATCGTCGGGATCATCAGAACAACAGTCCGTTCGTCGACAGAATTGTGGATGCTCAATTCTTAGAAGACTTCGATGGCTCGTTCTTATCCAAATATGATGGAAGCCAGGATCCTCAGGTACACATTGATGAATTCGACATGCAAATGTGCGTCGAGGTATTGACGAGCCCATAATCTCACGGATCTTCGCTACTACTTTGACTGGAGCCGCCCAAACCTGGTTTCATTCTCTGCCGCCATGTTCCATCCATAATTTCCAAGATTTTGGCCAAAAGTTCTTGTTAAATTTCGCGACGAGTAAGAAGCAGCCAAAATCCAAGTTTGCTCTGGGTAAAATACACCAGCAGCCCGACGAAACATTGCAGAGTTACCTGGATCGATTCAAGGAAGCCGCTTTACAAGTACAAGGCTTGGAAGAAAAGGTTCACGTGCATCTCATCTCAGCCAGGCTCAACGGATCCTCCCGCCTCGCCAAGTCGATTTATAAGGATCCTGTGGAGTCGTTAAATGAGTTCAGAATCCGATCCAAGAAATACTTGGAGTTGGAACAGATGGAGATCGCTAACTCAACTCCGAGGGAAAATAAAAAACCCTCATCGCCAAGGAACCGACGTCTGGAGAACGCACAGCCCAGCCGACATCCCGCAAACATGCCTGCAGGCCGACCTCCACGAAACATTCCTGACCCCCGCTTCAGGCCCGGCAGGTATGAATCGAAGTATGACAGGTATGCTCCATTGACGACTATACGAGGTCAGATATGGAAGGAAGTGGCTTTCACCGAGATGAGGAAAGTCGACCGTCCTCCTCCAGTAGTAAGAAGAGAAGGATTGGACTACTCCCGGTACTGTGATTTTCACAACAGACCGGGCCACACGATTGATCAGTGTTGGGAGCTCCGAGATGCAATAGAAAAGTTTGTTCGTGAAGGAAAACTGCAACAGTATGTAATTCGAACTCAGGGGCACCAAGGCAAAAGAAAAAGTCAACAGGAGAATAAACATCGAGACGACAAGAAAAGCAAGAAAGAAGAGGAATTCCCGGAGCCCAAATTTGAATGTAATGTCATTTCGGGGGGAATGGGAGGAGGAGGCGATACGACCAACCAACGAAAGAAATATCTCAAAGAAGTGATGTCAGTAAGAGATCAGCCGATGTTCAAGGAAAGCAGCAAGGGGAGCAGCAAGAAAGCCACGCCCCCGTTGATTTATTTTACTGAGGAAGATATGAAGGGAGTCGTACCCGATCATGAGGACGGTTTCGTTATAACAGGGACCGTGGCCAATTTCCGGGTTAAAAGAATATTTGTCGATAATGGTAGCTCAGCTGACATCATCAACTTGAGTGCATTTAAGAAGATGAACCTAAGGGAAGAAGACTTGAAGCCATGCCAAACCATGTTGATAGGCTTCAATGGGGGAGGCACCAGTTTGAAAGGTGCTATTGATCTTCAACTCACGCTGGGAACGAAGGAAGGCTGCAAGTCAGAACGGGTTACATTTACAGTCGCCGAATTCTCCTCGCTATATAACATTATCCTAGGCAGGCCAACGCTTCACAAATGAGACATATTGATGTCCACCAAGCATTAGAAGATGAAGATGATCGGGCACCTCGACAAAGTCATTATGATCTGCGGGGACCAGAAGAAATCCAGGCAATGCTATTATAATACCATCAAGGAAACTGAGGGCGGCCCATCTTCCCACCTCGGATAAGGCAGGGAGATCCGATAGAATCTCGTATCGAGACACATTCATCCCGGAAGCCAGTCAATCTGGTAGAGCTAGATATGCGGGATATCGAGGAATGGAGACCAGAGCCGGTGGACGAGCTTGAAGATGTTCAGATCGGAAGCTCTCCAGAACAAATCGCGAAAGTAGACAAACAGTGTGATCCAGAAACCAAGGGCAAATTAATCCAATGCCTGAGGGAAAACTAGGACGTCTTTGCCTGGAAGGCTTCCGAGATACCTGGAATCAAGCCTACCTTCTGTTGCCACAAGTTAACAATTTATCCCGGCTCCAAACCGGTGGCACAGAAGAACAGGAAGCTTGGCCCGGACAGAAGGCAAGCTTTGGCAAAGCACATTGAAGAATTGGTGGACGCCGGATTCATAAGGGAAATACAGTATACGACGTGGCTCTCCAATGTTGTAATGGTGAAGAAGTCCAATGGGAAGTGGCAAGTTTGTGTTGATTACACATATTTGAATAAAGTCTATCCTAAAGACTCATACCCGATGTCAAGTATTGATCAACTTGTAGATAACTCGACTGGTTTCCAATTACTGTCGTTTATGGCGCTTACTCCGGGTATAATCAGATACCTATGCATCCAGATGATCGAGAAAAAATGACATTCCGAGGTATCGAAGCAAATTATTGCTACGACGTGATGCCTTTCAGATTGAAAAATGCCGGAGCAACTTACCAGCGGATGATGAACAAGGTCTTCGCAGATCAGATCAGGCACAACATTGAAGTTTACATCGACGACATGATCACGAAGACGCCGGCAACTGGAGATCATATCCAGGATTTGGAGGAAACCTTTCGGAAACTAAGGCAGCACAACATACGCTTGAATCCGCTGAAGTGTGCTTTTGGGGTAAAGGCCGGGAAGTTCCTAGGATTCATGTTGACTCACCGGGGATAAAAGCAAACCCGGATAAATGTAAAGCTGTTCTGGACATGTAGTTTCCCTCTAATAAGAAAGAAGTCCAACAGTTGACGGGAAGAATGGCGGCCTTAACCCGGTTCCTTCCAAAGTCCGCAGAAAAGACCCTTCCTTTCTTCAAATTATTAAAGAAGGAAGCCAGTATAGGATGAAACTCGGCATGTGAGTAGGCTTTTCAGAAGATTAAAACATGCTTAGCCTCATCCCCAGTACTCTCGAGACCAGAGCCCGGCGAAACGCTCATCTTGTATCTCTCGGTCGTGGAGGAGGCCATCAGCGCGGTCCTAGTCAGAGAGGTGGACAAGTCTCAGTCGCCGGTTTATTTTGGGAGCCGAGCTCTCAAAAACTTAGAGTTACGATATCAGAAGTTCGAAAAGGTGGCTTTTGCTCTGCTCACCACGGCCAAAAGGCTTTGCCCGTATTTTCAAAGCCATACCATTGTCATAAGGACAAATCAACCCATCCGGCAAGTGTTGCACAAGCCGGATTTGGCGGGAAGAATGATGAATTGGGCCATCCAGTTATCTGAGTTCGATATCCAGTATGAAGCTCGTCACGCCATTAAGTCTCAAGCCTTGGCCGACTTCATGGTGGAATTAACTCCGACATCATCCACCCAACAGGAGAATAGGGTGTGGACGGTATACGTTGATGGCTCATCCAATGCTAAGGGAAGCGGAGCCGGGATTATCGTCGAAAACCCCGAAGGCGTATCACTTGAACAATGACTGCAGCTTAATTTTTCGACTTCTAATAATCAAGTGGAATATGAAGCACTGATTTCCGGGCTAAAACAGGTCAAAGAACAGGGAGCATCAAGAGTCAACGTTTTCACTGACTCACAACTTGTTTCGGCACAGATCGAGGGGAGGTATCAAACTAAGGGCCCTTTACTAGCTAAATACCTGGCTAAAGTAAAGGAGATCATGGCAGAGTTTGATGAAGTTGTCGTCGCCCATATCCCAAGGGAGGAGAACGCCCGAGCTGATATATTGTCAAAACTGGCTAGCACGAAAGGAACAGGTAACCACCGAACAGTCATCCAGCAGGAGCTCGCCCAGCCTGCGTGCATCATGGTCATCCTAGTCGTTGAAGACTGGAGGAGGCCTATCATCAGTTACTTAGAGCAAGGGATAGTTCCAAATGAAGGACTAGAGGCGAAAAGATTGATCCGAGATGCGGCTATGTATGTAATTGTCGACGACGAATTATACCGACGAGGCCTCCATACCCCACTACTGTTATGCTTAAGTTCAGACCAAGCTGAATATGTACTCACCGAGATACATGAAGGGATTAATGGTCAGCATATGAGTGCAAGGGCTTTGCCATTAAAAGCCCTCCGTGCAAGATACTTTTGGCCGATGATGAAAGCAGACGCAACAGAGCATGTGAAGAGATGTGATAGTTGTCAAAAACATGCAAAGATATCGTGGACCCCTCCATCCGAGCTCAGTTCAATCACAGCACCGTGGCCTTTTTACAAGTGGGGCATGGATCTGTTAGGTCCATTTAAAGCAACGGAAGGACAGATGAGATGGTTAATAGTAGCCGTTGATTATTTTACCAAGTGGATTGAGGCCGAGCCCTTGGCCTCTATCACCTCGGTCCGTGCTCAAAAATTCTTGGAGCACAGCATAATAGCGAGGTTTGGAATTCCGGCACAAATTGTCACCGATAACGGGACACAATTTGCCGACAACACCTTTCAGGCGATGATGACCGGGTTTCACATCAAACATCACTTTGCCTCAGTAGAACACCCACAATCTAACAGCCAGGCTGAAGCAGCAAACAAAATCATTCTCGACAGATTAAAGAAACGAATGCAGGAAGCCGGCCCAAACTGGGTGGAACAACTTTACTATGTTCTATGGGCCTATAGAACTACGGCCCAAATAGCTACTGGAGAAACTCCGTTCAGGATGACGTATGGCTGTGAAGCAATGATACCTGTCGAGATCTGCCAATCATCTTGGAGAAGGCGGCATACGTCCCAGATAGAAGACAATAATGCTGCACTAACCGTCGAGCTGGATTTAATAGAAGAAGTCCGCACCACGGCACATCGTCGAGATTTATATAGAAGGCAAAAGTTGGCCCAGAGATTTAACAAAAAGGTAAAGCTGAGGTCTTTTGAAGAGGGTGATCTCGTGTTATGACGAGCAGATATCGGAAACAAAAATGCCAGAGATAGGAAGTTAGCAGCAAATTAGGAAGGGTCATACCGGGTTGTTCAAAATCTGGGGCAAGGAGCGTATTTGCTAGAGACTTTAGAAGGCAAACAAGTCAAATGGACGTGGAATACTGACAAGCTAAAGAGATATTACAGCTGAAAAAGTACAGTTGAGATTAAAAATCCGTGTGTTTCCCTTTAATTGGCTTCAAGTCCGTCATAAGGATCATGGATACCATGTGTTTCCCTTTAATTGGCTATAAGTCCATCATAGGGATCATGGACCAATGTTCTCGCCATGTGTTTTCCTTTAATTGGCTATTGAGTCCGTTATAAGGATCATGAAAGTTCATTGCGTGGTCTCCTTTAGTAGGAATCACGAAGTAAATTTTTCATGTGTTTCTCATTAATCGATTATGTAAACCGGGAATATGACACCCGTACAAATCTGTCATTGAGATCATGAAACTTATGTAATCTTCGAAGAATATTAATAAAATCCTTATTGTGAGGAAATTATATATTGTGCACAAATTTGGAGGGCTTAGTCGTTGTTTTGTATTATCTTGGCCCTGATCAAGCCGACGTAACTACTTAGTCATGGATGAATCATTGGGTACACCGAAAGAATTACATCTATAGATTAATGTTACGAAATACACTAACAGTTGCTAAGACTGGAATATGATTCCAAAATGATATTTAAATCCCGACCAACGATTCGGGTAAGATAATACTTGGCCATTGAAGCCAAAATATGGAAAAAGTAAAGCAAATCAAGGATGGTAAAAGCCGAATGAATTAATAGAAGAAATTGTGCAAGAAATTGTACGTATTGTCAAATAAAGATGAAATATTCAAAGTTTGTTCGGAGAGAGCAATTAAAATTACAAGTAAAATCGGCATCCCGGTCCTTCAATCATCTCCATCACCTCCCCGGGCTTGATCCTCCTCGGGCATGTCCATCGTGCTTGGCTCCTCCTCCTCGCTGTCGGAGATAGTCAGCAGCCGGCCACCACCGACGTAGGATTTGAAGTGCATGCCCGTGGTATTCAGCTCGATGTCGGGGTTCAAGAAGCAGATCTGATCCAGAGCATTGTTGAAAGAGGCTTCCATAGATCGGGCTACTTGCGACCGCACGAACATAAGTTCATTGTTGGTATCAGCTAAGTCTTTATTCTTCTTGTCGTTAAGGGCGAGCAGCTGATTACAACGGTCGGGAGCATCCCGGGCCCTACCCCGAATAATGGATAGATCATGCTCCAGCTTGGTCACGGCGACACGAGAGGACTCCACTTCTACCCGGGAAGCTTCAAGCTGAGCCCGGGAAGCCTCAAGCTCGGAGGTCATTTTAGCCACCGATTCTTGTGCCTCCTTTGTCTCGGCTCGAGATGCCTCCAACTCCCTGGCCGAAGCCGCCGCATTCTCCCGGGCTAGGTCGAGCTCCTGTTGAAGTCGTCGAGTCTCATTTTCAGAAGCTTCGAGCTCGACAGCCACCTTGCAAGCCTTTTTATTTAAAGAGGCCAAGCTTTCAATCAAGGTGACACTCTTCAAGCAGGCTAGCTCAAACGAGCTCAGCTCCTCCATCTCGGCATCAGAAAAGGGCACCAGTTCAGCATACCTTTTGGGTGCCCGAGCAACTTGAAAAAATTCCCGAGTGACGCCGTTGTCCCAAAGAGTTCGGGGCACCAGTTGAATATGTTCTTCAGGAGACTCGGGCACCAGAATAGGGGTATCAGCAGTGGCCGATGCTTCCAGGATGACATCCGCCATAGGTGCATCGAGGTCAACGACAGGTGCCTCGTGCACGGGCGAAGAAGGTGGAGGAGGAACCGATGTGGCCTCCAAAATGGGACCGACAGGAGCTGGGGTTGGAATGGGGTCAGCAGCCTTTGCCTTGCCTTTCTCCCCGGCCACCTTCCGTTTTTTCAGGATCGGAAGGCCACAAGATGATCAGGCCTCGGAATGGAGCAGAATCCATTTCGACCGCTGCACAATAACATAGAAATGAATGTTAGCAAGAAAAAGATGAATTTCATTCCTATCATCAAAAGAAATTCAAAATAACCACATTGAATATAATAAGCTATGGGAGCCAGACTCTGCGATTCTTTGTAAGACATTATGCGAGCTGCAGAGGAAGCGTCAGAATCAGACAACCGAGTCTCGTCGGTACGATAGAAAGCCGGAGGAAGGTCATGATGACTGGAAGACCAGTATAATGGGAACTTCCAGGATCCCGAAGGTGAATCAGAAGTGTTTGAGAAGAAGGGATGTTGGCTGGGTTCGGCAACAACTTTAAAGAACTTATCTTTAAAGCCCTTAAAAGACTCGGCGTACAAGGAAAAAAGCCTACGGTCAGAGTGGCGGCGGTCATTACGACCTCGGAACGAGGTCCACCCTTTCTTATCGGCAGGCTCTTTGCCTGATCGGCCGGTATGAACAGTAAAGAAATAAAAGAATAAGGAATAAGTGCAAAGGATCTCTAGTTTACGACATAAAATTTCGAAGGCTTGCATAAAAGCCCAACTGTTAGGGTGAATTTGGGAAGGGGCGACATGCAAATGGTCTAACACCCGCATTTGGAAGTCGGAAAAGGGAAAATGAACTCCCAACCTAGTAACTACATCCCTATAAAAGAAAAAGAATTCGGGATCATCCCCTTCCCGGGTAGAGCAAATGGGTTCATCCGGGCGGGGAAGGCAGACATGAAAACCCTCCTGAATCCCAAGAGGGAGTGAGGTAAGGCTTTCGGAATCCAGCACCGAGGTGTTACGCAACACCACGTGGGTAACCCAGGGATATCTATCTATTAAGGCAGGAGAGAGAATTTGAGAGCGAGACCCGGCCGAGGATTCCTCAACAACTTCAATGGGAGATGAGTCCATAATTACCTATGACAGTAAAAAAAACGGCAATTAGTAAAGTACCTGGAGGATGAATCATCAAAGGGCTAAGATCCGATGAGGTCCGAGCCGATATTGGAGGATCTTCGACAGAAATCGGCACACCGACCCTAAGATCCGATCTGCTTATTAAAGTATTGGTCTCTTTTGAGAGGGGCTTAGGAACAATAATGGGATTATGTCGGCATCGGTCTAGTAAGGCATCAGCCTGTTTATTGAGATCAATGCTTGCTAAGTATAAAAATTCATCAACATATTTTGAACAGGGTTTAAATCGAGTTTCAAACTGTGGTTCAGGTATGTGGCTGTTTCTAGAATTGTTTGAAGGGACACTACTTGAAGGAATGGGAGTCCTAGAGGGAACCCTAGGTTCTGAGGAAAGTAGTGCAAACCTTTGATGTGATGACGACCCTAACCTAGAGGACCCTAACCTAGAAGGATTGGGAGGTTTAGGAATAGGGGCTTTTGAACTGTCAGGACCAAAGGAAGCCCGAAACATGGCTTTTTTCTTCTCCTCTTCGGGAAGAGGAACACCAAAAAACCAGAATGCAGAACGAGTAGGAACCATTCTGCGGATTCGTGCCTCTTCCTCAGGTGTATGTTTCATGGAATGGATTATAATGGAAATGCACAGGAAATGGAAACAATGGGAAGCAAAGGGAATATGCAAGAAAATATTGAGACTCAAGACTCACGCGGAGCAAGATGGAAAGCAAAAAAAAAAAAAAACTAAAATGGCTATAAGTAAGAGAAGAGTATAAAAGAAAAATACCTGGAATGAGTAAAAGTTGAAGAACACAGATGAAGCGCAAGAGAGAATGAGAGCGTAGAAGTTGCAAAGACGAAAAGTGAAATAAAGCACCGAGAAGAAATGAAACGGAAAAGGCATATAAGACAAAAAGAGTAATCGCCAGAATTCAAAAGGTGTGGAGTAATAACTGACTGATGTGGAAAGTCATGGAAGGGGCAAAGACGTCATTATCACAGAAAAGAAATGATTAAAGCGTGCAAAGAAATGACAGTATTCAATCAGCGAGACACATGGCAGTTGTAAGAGTGAAGTCGCTTCATTTCCCGATACTCATAGCTTTTCAGGCTACTTTGAAGAGACAAGAGATAGCTCGGCAGCAGCAGTGATTGGAGATGACTTGCGAAAGCCTCGTCAGCCAGGTCGATTACCTCGGCAAGGGGCAAGTTACAATGACTTACCTCGGCTCAGATTTTATAAACCTAATCGATCCTATTTACTGATACATCCCGGTCATCCAGAATACTAGATAACCGGGCTGAGGGGCATCTGTTACCGATAAATAAAGATAGGCTCAATTATCTTTATTTCAAATATTTAAATTCTTAACCCAGTATCATAACCACAAAGGAACAGAAGATATATTATCATAACCGCTATCTTTCAGTTATCCATATATCCGAATATCTTGGTAAAAGATAGTGGGCTTCAACTGTCAATCCATCAGGGTCCAGGTCAGTATCCTATAAATAAAACATCCACCATGGTGAAAGGTACACACAATTTTGACTCTCTTTTCCATTCACACAGCACACACTGCACGTCAATCGTATCGTGTATCTCTGTTGTGATCTTCTTCTTCCTTGAGTTGCTTAAACCCTATAAGCATCTTAAGACAGAGAGAGTCTAATCCTACATAAAATCATCCAACAATCCTGTTGGACATTTCTGTTCTCTCTGAGCAGAACATCGGCTAACACTGATCCGGAATGCGTGTAATCCAAATCCACATCTTACTTTAATGATTATGATTTGTTACATAGATTCTTTTTATCATTCATAAATTACCAAGTTAAGCTATCTTTTAATAATTCAAAACTTAAAAATATAATTATATTAAGATTTAATTGCAAATTTTATCATTCTATTTTTATCATTTTATAAATTTAACCACTCAAGTCTTTTTTTGTATTGTATGCACTCAATTTTTATTTTTATGAATTTTATCATCTAAATTTTTTCCATAAATTTTATAACTCAACTTTTATCATTTTATAATTTTACAATCTAAGATTTTTGATTTTGCATATTTTACCATCCCATTGATAATAAAATGACATCGTTATACTTTAATTTTTTTTTACTCATAAGTAGTGTGGTAAAATAACATAAAATTAAAAATTTGAGTGATGAAATTTGAAAAAAAAAACTTCAAGTAAAAACAAAATTATAAAAATTAAGTAGTAAAATTTACAATTAAACATCTATTAACACAGGCAAAGTAGATGGTTTGAACCTACACTCATTATTTTAGAGTAAATATAAGCATGTTATATTTATAAGTGTTCTTTGAATTCATAAATTTTTCTTTTATTGGACTGACGCATCATTTTGTGAAATGTTTTGGGGCCTGAGTTCTCTGTAGTCATAAAGTAAGTATAGGATCCTGCAGTCATCATTTAAGGGTGTAAACTTTTTTTAGTTAATTATTTAAAATATATAATTCATTTTGGAAGACTGAGATCTCATGTAATCACAACATGGATAACAAAAAATCCATTTTCAATGTTTTGTATGTTTTTACATAAAAATTAAATGAATCTAGTATTTTTTATTAAAATAGTTATTTAATAATAAACACTCTTAATCTATTAATTTATATTTAAATATATATAAATAAAAATTAAATTAAATATATAAAATCATTGTTAAAATAACATTTTATTAGTTGAAAGTTAATAATTTTATGCATACTAATAAGGATTTGATAAGAATATTTTTTTTCACATATAAATTCTTTGGAGACAAATTCTTTGCCACATTACAAATAATTAGTTTTATTTTTACTAAAACTTTTTTGGTTTTGGTAAGGATACAAAAATATTAAGAAAACAAACCATCCACTACGACAATTGCACTAGTTTTGTTAAATAATAAAGTAATATATAGATCCAGTGTCATTTCAATAAAGAGTAAAGTCAAATATAAATTATTACCAAATTAAATTATTTGAGCAACTCAAAGTGTAAGTAGCAATAATAATCAAATTATGTACAGAAAAAAAAGAAGCGGAAATAATCAAAATGTGATTAGAATGTTCTCTTTGGTTGGTCATTCAATTAATTAATTCATCATATTAAAATATAAGTTAATTTATAGTTAGTAATATTAAATTTACTTTAATATATATTTGTTTTCAAAATTATCCATAATATTAATAAGATATACTTTTATTTTTTCAAAAAATTATTAGTTCTTATTCTT
>PYAF01003871.1:387822-411223 GCA_007407185.1 Glycine tomentella
TTTTTTTGTTTTCTAAATTATTTTAATGTATTTATTTTAGTAGTATATAATTATTATTTATTAAATACTAGGTAATAGGATATATGGTTTAAAATAAGGATTTGTAAATTATAGGATAAAAGGATTTTTTTTTGTAATTATTTAGTTCTTGTAAATGATGTGTATATTATTGTTATTTTTTGTTTTCTAAATTATTTTAATGTATTTATTTTAGCAGTATATGCGTATTATTTATTATTTATTACTGTATTACTTATTATTGTATTTCTATAATTTTTAATTATTTAATATTTAAAATTTATGATCATAATTGAGCATATTTTTGTACAATTTTGATAATTCGTTATAATATATTTTAATAAACATATTTTATTGAGAATATATAATTTAAATTAGTCATTTTTTTTTTAAAATAGGATTTAGTTTTTAAACATTACGATGGATCAGCACGAGGATATGACAGCACCTCCGGCAACTGAGGGTGCAATGAGCATCATTGACCCCGGTCCATCTATCTGCACTTTGCTGACTTTACAGGACAGACACGTTTCCACTACTGTGTAGAATTCCCAGGAGGATGCGACAGCGCGCGATCGTGTCCTAAATGTGCGGCATGCTGCCACACATGACCATCAGGCGATACCCAAGGACATCCATCCATGGCTCATGCAGGCTGGTTTTTACCACATTGCGCGTTTGCATAACCACGAGGTAACGATGACGTATATTATGTAATGGTGTTACAATTATGTTATAACGTACATGTAACTTAGGATAGGATGGAATATTTCAGATCGATCATCACCTTGTGTCAGCGCTTGTTAAGCGTTGGCGACCTGAGACACGAATGTTTCATATGCCGATGGGTGAGGTTACCATCACCCTAGAGGATGTACACCATCTATTGGACCTACCGACTGATGGTGAGGTGGTATCAGGACGTCATGGACGACACCAGTTCCGTGAGATGATTGTTGAATTTTTAGGGGTGCAGCCTAGTCAGGGTCAGGTTTTATATGGAGGTTTACTGGGCCTGCACTTTTTACGAGAGCAGTTTGCTGATTACACCGTCCATGCTGGGATAGAACTCGGACGCGTTTGATACACTCGCGCCCTGATATTGCGGATCTTAGGCGGGATGTTGTTTGTTGACACCGCTTCCAGCTATGTACTGGTTCGTTATTTACTTTTTCTTGACAACTTTGAGCGCACCGGTACATTTAGTTGGGGATCAACTGTTCTTGCATCCCTGCATAGGGAGTTATGCAACGCCACACGTGCATCCCGTCGTGAGATGGGGGGGTGTACACTGCTGCTGCAGTTTTGGGCATGGACCAGATTCCCATCCATCTCTCCGCCCCTTTTGACGATTAGCGATCAAGACGTATTGCATCATGAGATTTACGGCAACAGGTAGTGTAATTGTCTTGCAAAATTAATAATAGGGAGTTGATGTTGTTGTTTCTAATACTATGCTTGTTGTAGGTTTAATGTGTATAAGACGCGTCAGTCCAGATACGACCATATACGCAGATATCGCCATTACTTGGATGTAATGCGTAGGAGACAGATTCGGCGAAGGCCATATGATATTGTGGACTCAGTGCATCCACCGGATGTGGACATGGCGAGACGCTGGATGGCCATGTGTCCGTTGATTTGCTACCAAATTGTAGTCTATCAGCAGCCGGACCGTGTTCTGCGGCAGTTTGGATTTGACTAGCCAATCCTAGCTGAGCCGATTAACTGCAACGAGTTGTTTACCATCAGTATAACGAGCAAAAGTGAAGTTGATTGGCGGGAGTGACATGCGTTTTTTATCTTGCAGTGGGGAGACAGAGATGCCCTTGTCCCGCAGAATGTCACTCCTATGAGGCGCGATGGTTATTTGTCTGTCAACAGTGAGTACATGCAGTGGTACAACTCTATGACACGACGATGGATGACTCGTCGAGCAGCTGTTAATGCCCATGTGGTTAGTATATTTTAATTGTTGTTATTGTATCCTAATTTTTATGTAATGTTGTGCATACATAATAATTTGTTCTTTTCAGACTGATCGTGCTGAGACTATTGTGCATATGGCGTCGCCGAAGTCAGAGTCGCAGGGAGCATTTAACATGCGTCAGGTGTATGACGAAGCTATTCATCTCCTTGCTGCATGTGACAACTTGGACAGGGTCACAGATCCTGACGATCTTGCAGCTCCTGCTGTTCACGTTCAGACTGAGGCTCCCCCGTCGGTGGTGCGTACTAACAGCCGCGCCTATCACGAGGGTTTACCACTTCATCAGGCGACCCCTGCTATTGTTGACAGACCTGTCGTTGTACTTGCGATGCCTCCTCGTCCACCAGGGATCTTCTATGCACCAGGTTACCCAGCCGGTCCATCATTTCTGGCCCTCACACTTTGCAGCCGGATCCTCTAGCAGTACACCGGACCGATTTCCTCCTTCTCAATACCCCCCCTTGGTTTACATTTCACTCATATCCCATGTATGAAGCTGGCCTAGTTCGCAAGGCCCATCGGGCTACACACCTATGTATAGGCCTGAGCAGGCCACGTCTGAGGCAGAGCCCTATTTGCCACGCCCGTTGCACATTCCACTCATCAGATGCAGAGCCCAGCATCCACTTCTCCTTTGGATGAGTTTTTAGCATCGGCGATGCAGGGGGATGATCAGACCAGTGCAGATGATGATGACGAAGACCCTGCCCCACTGATTAGAACAAATCCAGTGAGGGGTGCTCGCTATCGATGTCATTTGTCACCCTATCAGCATGACATGAGCCGATGCGGGGGATATCATGGAGACCATGGGGATCGTGACTGATTAATTGTTTGTTTTTATTTTAATCAGTTGTTATTTGGATTTTATTTATTTGACATTTGTGTTTGGACATTAAACTTTCGATGGCATTGTTATTTGGACATTTGTGTTTGGGTTGTGTTTGGACGATTTTGTTATTTGGTTATTTATCTTTGATGACGGATCAAGTTTAATTACTTGTAATTTGGTTATTTATGTATGATTGTGTGTTGTTTGCTTACGCGTTGGGAAAATTTTTTTTAGAAGAATACAGGCACAGGAAAAATAAAAAAATAAACCGCTCAACTAATCTCTTTTAAATGCCTCATAGACTCTATCCACCAAACAAGGATTATAAAAATGTATTTACAAACTCAAAGATATGATCAAACAATATTTTAAAGCTATCTCACTCTTAGATGGTACTAATACTGCATGTTTTTTGTTCATATAGATATATGGAATGTTATGCACTAAGGAATTGATGATTATAGTCCATTGGAATATAAAAATTTTCCGCTACAAACAAGTAAACCATATGGAATCACAAGTTATGAAAATTGTTAAAAGCTTTTGAAGCAAATGAAGAACCTTGGTTACTAATGATGTGTGTGTGGCACTTACTTTAGAGACAGACGATATTAAATTGAAAGTAGATCAAACTTAACTACATAAATCACAAGTATATACCCATTTATTTAGTTAAAGCTGAACGTTTTACATTTTTGAATAAAGACAATATTTTGAAAAATAAGAACTAGATTCAGTGATTATACCACAAAACCGGACCCATTTCACAAGACTGTGATGTTTCCAATGATAACAAGTACAATCTTTAACAAACATTTTTCATTCCTTGCAATCAATTTGACAAGTTTACCAATCCTTCTGATGTTCTGATAAATAAAATAAATGTTGTCCTAACACCATGAGACTAGAAAACTGGGGAAATGAGGTAAATCATTGACTGCATGTCACATAAAATTAAGTTTTCTGAACTTTTTTCTGCAATTCCTTTTTGTCTTTTAAGATACAGGCTGACCCAAGTTTTAACAAAATGAACTCAAATCTTAATGTTTCTACATCTCCAAATGTGGAGTTTTTACCCTTCGTGGCATCACTCAGTCCTCAATTCACTAGGGAAGTCCCAAGAAAATTACGTAAACGATTTCAAATTAACTTAAAAATTGACATACATTTGATTGGTTTACAAATCAATGATGCTGGACGCGTGAGGGACAATTTCGCCTATTGTGACCTACAACCTTACAATAACCTCATTTTGTTCGAATGTTGTTTCCTTTCCGCGAGTCCATTTCGTTGTGGATACGTGTAAACCTAGGTCGTCCTCTTTTGCATCGTAGTGAAACATCAGGGATGATCGATGGTTGTCCAGTAGGTGGTATGAAGTCCTCGTTCCCAATTGGATACCACAACACTGAATACACTTGAGACTGATACGCTAGACTAAATACAGGGTCTATATATTGGGTGGGATCGACGTGTATAGACCGACAAGCTGCAACCACATGACTACATGGGAACCTGAATTCAGTGAACTGACCACACTGGCACTTTCTTTCCGATAAAGACACCCACCATTTCTTCCCTGATTGATGAGTATGCATGTTGTACGATTCTTGAACCTCAAATCTTGTGTACAATACGTCGTATGCAGTTACTGAATGAGTTGCAGATCTTTCTATCCTCGTCAAATATTTTTGCCAGGATACTTTGGCGAATTGATTACCTCTAGCCAAGTCTTCAGGGGCCTTCTGACGATGTTGCAAAAAATATGCCATTAGTCTAGCGTATGTGAACCGAACAACTGACGTGATAGGAAGGTTTCTGGCGCCTTTAAGTACCTTGTTGAAAACCTCAGATAGATTTGTTGTCATATGACCAAACCTTCGTCCATCCTCATCATAAGCTAGACTCCACTTCTCCTTTGGGATTCCATCAATCCACGCAGCTATTTGAGGACTGGCTTCTTTGAATTGCTCTGAGCCGGCATCAAAATCTAATTGGGAAGTTGTGTAACCTACATATACAAACAACACGTAAATATTATGACATAATGCGGGTGTGGGACAAGCTGCATGTATCTGAAGTTGCTTACCTAACTTCTTCAATTTTTTCTTCAACATCATATTCTTGAACCTATGATTGAAGTTGCTCGCCGAATGCCGAATGCAAAAAACATGGTATGCCCTTGGTGGTTGCCATCCGAGTTCTACATTGTTGACCGCCGCTAAAATGCCCGCATGTCGATCAGAAATAAGACATATTCTATTTTTCTGCGTAACATGAATACGAACTAGTGCCAAAAACCAAGACCAGTTGTCAATATTCTCGACGGAAACAATCGCAAACGCAATTGGAAAGACGTAATTGTTGGCATCAACTGATGTTGCAATCAGCAACGTGCCACGATATTTCCCATATAAATGGGTACCGTCAATGCTGATAATGGGCTTGCATAGTTAAAACCATCACAAAACTGCTTGAATGTCCAAAACACCCTTTTAAATACCCTTACACTATCATGCAGTTGTCCATCATCAAAATGATCCATCGTTTCCAACTTAAAGGCAGACCCATGAGCAAAATTTACCATGTAACCCACCACCTCGACAGAAATGCGTATGACTCATCCCAATCCCCGAATACCTTCACAATAGCCTTTTGCTTTGCTTTCCATGCCTTCCTATATGAAATGTGAAATCCAAGCATTGTTGAAATCCTTTCCTGAGTTAACCCAATCTTAACACTGGGGTCCTCGCGAATCATTTCTGCATTTCATTAGACAATAACATGTTACTTACTTTTGCAACAGTAAAACTTAAAAAATTAAAAAAAAAATTGAATTACCTGAGATCACCGAACATATGAACTTAGAGTCAAGTTGCTTGTGATCTTGAGACAGATTATGAGTAACACACGTGTGTTGGTTGTACCATATTCCTACAATCCATTCCGTGCCACGCTTTTTTTGGTATGTCCTCATCCTCCACACACAACCCTCATTATGATTCTCACAAACCATTATAAGCCTTTTCGTATCACTTTTTGCAACTATGGTTGTGCGATGCTCACCCAAGCAATATTGCTTTATTGCCATTTGCACATCGAACTTGCTTGGAAGCACCTGACCCTTATATAACTCTTGACCCATCTCCCAATTAGGTATTTGTGCTTCTTCTATGTCATCTAACTCCTCATCTGGGTGACTCCAATTAATATTTATGTAATGACTTATGTTAGACCAAAATGCTACATTGGCCTCTTCTACATATTAACACATTAAACACATTGTTATCTTAAATTGGCAAACATATTGGCCTCCTCTACTATATAATGACACATTAAACACATAGTTATGTTAAACTGCCAAACATTTTAACACTACTAACTAACAGACAATTTTGCATTCATACCTAGAATCGGAAGTGGACCTTGCATTCCAACAATGCCTGCAGAAGGTATAGCATAAGCACGATCGAAATCACCATCTACATCCATATCTGATGAGTCAGTATCTGGAACAACAACTTCATCAACCTCTTCCTCAGAACTGTCCATCGAAAAATCTGTCTGCTCACCATGCACCGTTTCTGTATCTTCTGCCTCAAATTCCTGTGTCGGTTGCGTTGCTGGAGTGGAGGTGGTGACAATGATACATGTCTATTTTCCGAATTGACCATCGGCTCTAAGTTAAGGTCAATCGAACCAACGATTGGTACAACATTATGATTGCTAGACTGTCCACCGCAATTCACTTCAGCATACAGTTCTATAAATCTCGGATCTCCTCCGTCGGATATGCATGTGTCTGTAATAAGGACAAATCGTCATCATCAACAACATCCACACCAACCCATTGCAACGGGTTGCCGGAGGCACATCAAGCACTCAAACGAGATACAGACTGACCCCGTTGTAATCTTAACTTCTTATATATGATTTTCATCAACTCATCATAGCTACATCCGCGAGGCATACAAAAAATTTTGCTCTCTCCTTCAAATATTAGACCATTCGGTCCAATGTATTTTCTCCCATTATAGTATACAATGGTGATCAACCTATCTCTACTAGCACTCATCTTGCAAAAGATTTCAAAAAAAATATAGACTGCTCAAATTAAACGAATGTGATGGAAAAAATATGCAAGGGGATGGGTTTAAATAGGGGGTGTTGCAGTAATTCGCTGGGATGGGTAGCAAATTAAAAGCATTAATTCGCTGGGCTTGACACGAATTAGGAAAATGCTGCCACGTGTACCTAATTCGCTAGGCAAGGCAGCGAATTATGACACGTAATTCGCTAGGCCTGCCAGCGAATTATGCCCATTGGTGCCACGTGTCCCTGCTCTTCTGGCGCTTATCTGACTCGTTTGACCGTGTAATTCGCTAGGGGGGCTAGTGAATTACGTGGTCCACTGCCTGGCCGTCACGTCAGCTTACGTAATTCGCTGGTAGTGGTAGCGAATTACGACACGTGGCAGTTTGGTATATACTTTTCCTGGCGTGACAGTTAGGTAAATTTTTTTTTTCAAACGTTGCACAGTGGTCGTTGTCTCGTCGAATTTATCTTCAAGTTCTACAAATGAGAAAATTCTTGATTTGGGCACTTGCATGACTAAGCTTTGGAAATATTTCTTAGTTCTTTTTAGTCTTGCTTTGGTGATTGGTCTTTCATCCATTGCATAAGATATTTTAAGTCATTGGACCCTTGCTGGAACATATCACGAAGACATGTTGCAAATTCTATTTCACCAGAGGTATGATGCATGGATCAAGTTGTATTAATTCATAAGTTTTCAATCATGTGATTCATGAGGTTATCACATTTCACATATCCGAGTGGGGATTAGAATTTTGTTTAATGAAAATAAATGTGAACAAAAACTAAAAAAATAAGTTAAAATAGCCTAAAAGTGATATTTCAAACATTACTTTGAACTTGAAATTGCTTGTTGACATGTATTCAATGAAAATCACCAATGATTGTTCCAAATGTGAATGCATCAATGACAACAATTTTAAACTTCCTTTATTTCCTTCAAAATCAAATGTTGTGTTTGCAATTTGTCAATAGCAAATTTGATCCCTAGGTAACCAAAAAGGACTTAAGACTTAAGATAATGCTCTAGGTAATATATGGTTGTATATTGTGTCAAAATTATAAGATGCCACGACTCTAGGTTTTTAGTTGTATAGCATATATAAATTTGAGAATCAATTGCTACTGACATATTGAAGCTAACTTTGAATCTTTACAACAAAATAAAATAACTACTAATTTAGAATAACAACAAAATTAACCTCAATTTTCACTTATGTATGTATAAATATAGGACAAATAGTCAATGATATTATAGACAAAAAATACTTCCAAAACAGATTGATAGATGATTTAGAACTTTTCTATCTCCCTCTAAAGATAGCATGTTAATCATTTTCACAGGGACAACTATTGAGAACAACTACTAATTTTTTTTGAATTATTTGATATAGGAATGGATTGATATATATATGCATCTTACTCTGTTATGTACTACTTTCAAAGGTCTAAATCTTAAGAGCAAAGTTGTATGAATTAAGATAACTATGCTCTTCAACCTTGTAGGAATTTGATTCTTCTAATAGAACTTTGTAACAAAATAGTCTCATTCCCAGTCAGACGTGTTAAAATAAGTAGTACTATATCTGAATTGCTTTCATTTAAGCACACGTGTAGTGCAATTTGTTTTGAATTGAAGAAACACGAAAAAAATGTTACACACAACCTTTGGGTGGCGTGAAAGCATTGTCCTGATATTCACAATAACATAAACCAACTGAATTAATCCTATGACCATCGTTTTAGTTTTGTAGGAAAACATATACCTTATAATTCATCATTACATGACTGGTTGAGAATGAGATACTTGCATGAATACATAGGAAGTTAGGCTTACAATTAAGTACTTCTAGAAATACCAATAGTACCAAGTAATTGATTACTAACTTATATAAATTTCAAAGCAAAAATCAGTCAAATATTGCATTTAATTGAAGAATACATAATGTTCTTAAGACTAAGTATGACTACAAAGTAAACAAAAAAATGACACTAAGATAAACTGAATGTATCCTTCAATTAAGTAATTTTGAAGATTATCATGTATCAAAGAATCACTAAATGTAGCTGGTACAATTAAGAAAAGAAGTTCTATGTAGCTCTCAAATGCTTCCTTTGTGAACTTTTACATTATGCTCCATATTTGGCCTACAAATAAGAACAATAAGTTATATGAATAAAATAACAATAATTAGTTAAATTAAGAATGAGAATTTCAAATGCACAGGTAAGGACATTAGTCAATAGTTCAAAAATGTAGTAGACTAAAAAAAGAACTTATAGCCAAAAAATGAATGAGATGAATTTAAGGAAGTGTATTTTTCAATGTCAAGGATTAAGTGAAATAAAACATGAAATATGCAAAAATGGAAATAGGTCAATTGATTGAGAAATTAAAATATTTACATTATTAGGAAAATTACCATCCTTGTAGTGAAACTATATAAATAAATGTGAAATTAGAATTTTTTTTAATAGACACACACCTGTTACAGATTTTGGAAAACTTCTTTAAAGACTTCATTGGTGGTTGTCTTCAATGATTTGTTGTCCTTATCATGTAATAATATCTTTAAACCACATTTGTTTTTAACTCGGGAAACTGCTACATACAATTGACCATGATTAAATACTAGCTTACGTAAGTACAATCCTACACTTTCCAATGATTGATATTGTGATTTATTGATTGTCACAACATATAAGACAATGACAAAGAATTGTCTCTGAATAAGTTTAAACAACCATGGAGATTGGGATGGAGACATAGACATCTTGGTAATGTAGATAATTTTCCCAATTATGTTTTCAGACATGACGTTTGCTTCAATCACATGATTTGCTAGTCGTGTGACCTAACCTAGTCCCATTGCACAATCCTTCAAATTGATCTAAATTCTTAGCAACATTTTTGGGGTTCAACCCTTTAGTTTGATCCTATGATTAGGAAAGCCAAATGTTCTAAGTGAATTTAGAAATTCAGTTGTAAGACCGTTAAATATTTGATTTTCAATTGTTTATAACTTATCAATTGAATTTAAAGTTAGTTATTTTCAATTGTTTATAACTTATCAATTGTTAAATATTCTCTTTCATCACCTAAAATGAAATGAAACCAATAAAAGTTAGTTATTTTCAGTTGAAGGAACAATTTAGAATTAATTAATATTACATAATCAATTAAGGAATTCAAACTAATACTTGATAGTAGTGACAACACATAGTCATTAATTTGGTCAATAGTTTCAATGGTTGAACAAATTAGGATAGCTCTTGATTGCAAGAACTGCACATTGTTATATTGGTCCATCAAATTAGGATATGTGCTTTGAACAATTGCATTGATGGGATCATTTAAATTAGTACTAAAAAACACTTCTGGAATATCAATGGAAACATAACCATCATTTGATTATGATATTTGACAATTTTCGATGTCTAGTATCCATTGTGCAAATTGATTAAGTTTAAATGCATATGTGATGTCTAAGTGGTTGAGCAAACCCATATTTCTTGTTAGAGTTAACACTTGACAATGATCCTATGGTATGATGCATTAATAGTTGCATGGACAATATCAAAAAATTTACCCTTAGAATGACTAGTAAAATTTGTCTCAAGTCTCCACAAAAAACAATGACTTTCCCTCCAAAAATTGAACTATTGTCGTTGAGAGCACAATGTAGAAGCTAAAGTTTTCCACATGACAATTTTGCTTGTCCCACCATCACCATATAAGAAAAACATTTCACTTTGGTAATATTTAATTACTAGCATTATTTGCTGAAAAATGCCTCTTTATTTATCTGCCATGTTGAGAAATAAAATGATAATTATTTAATGCATTAAATATAATATGTAGTGAAAGTATTATTTTGTTGGTGTCAAGTTCCATTAGAAGCAACAAAAGCAAATAAATATTGGAATTAAGCTTGCAACTCATTTACATCATAATCCAACTCATCATGTATGAGTCAATTTCCTACTTGTTTTCTAACAAAACTAGTTGGATACATGATTGATAAATAGTCCTTTAGGCTTCTTCTGTTAGATTATAACAACTTTTTGATCTCTAACAAAGTTAGATTTTTTAACTCTTCATCAATAAGTTACAAGACTATGAATCAACAATTAGATTTCGTTAGTATGATAAACCTGTGATTGTACAAAAGATTTTATACTTAAAAACAAATTTAAAAATAATCAAACAAAAAACTGAATAGTATTTTACCTTAGATATTTGACAATCTTCTTTGTTCAAAGAGGATTTCATCTGAAAGTCATTGTCATGTTTCATTCCACACAACCTCAGGCTTATTTATGCTACTTAATAATAAGATTTTGACAAACAACTTTATTAAGTAGTAACTTGAACCCCAATTTTTGGCCTCTTTTATAGCCTTTAGATATTTTTTATAATCCTCAAGAAGTCTCATTGCAAAGCATGTTTCTTTGAATGTAGGATACTAGATATTGGCCACAACTTTAATATCTTCATCACTACTTGGTTCTTTTGAGACAGTTAACATCATCTCAAATAGAACAACTCACCAGTAATTGGTGAAACTAAATGAGGCGTCTAATTGTGTGACTTTTTTTCGTGGTTCCCAATATCTATCTTTCTTAACATAGACAAATCTTGACACAAATTGAACATATGTTGGATTTTTTCCTTCCAGATAGATCGTATTTTCATATATCTAAGATGTAAACATTGTTTTCGTAACACTTACCTTGGAAAGTATATCATCAATGTATTGATGATCTTGATAATATACAACTTGTTCTTCAGGAAGGTGGAAAAAAATCTTTCGATTGCTAGTTTTCTAACGTGTATTAGGAAGGAAAAATTCTCCAACATGCTTCACATCAAGAGATGTACCTGATATGAAACATTTTAGATGACGATTGTTAGTTACCTTAAGTTGGAATTAGGATAAAACAATAACAACTTTTAAAAGAGAAAAATAAAATTTATGACGTATTTAACAAGAATGTGTTTCAAGGAATAAATATACATGTAGTCAAGATATTGTTTATCTTATTAGTTGGCTGAGTATTACCTACTCCTTAATGGTCATTTGGAACAATCACAATTATAATCTTATCATATCCTTTGTGGATGTACTTGAATAAATACTTTATATAAGTACTTTAGTTATATCATTCCATATTAATGTGTGTATGATACTTCTTCAATAACATCAGATTATATGATATTACATTGTGATTATCAATAGTGACACTATTCTTAACAATAATATGACCATTGTTTCTCCTCCTATGGATATGATATCCATCTTGATCAACAATTGTACAATATTGAATTTTTTTAGGATAATACCTATAACACTTTCCATCTTTCATGCATGGTGAGGATGCATTACTTGCACCGCATGAACAATGAATCATGTGAGTTTCAACTAAATTGTACAACTCATTGTCTTCATCTTGACTGAGTATTTCTGCTGAAGTTATATTGTTAATGTCATCCCTGGAAGGGTACTTATTTAATGGATGCAAAAAAAAAAGTGTGCATGTGACAATCCTCATTTTTGGAATTCAATTGTGTACATATCTAAAAAGAAAACAACAAATATTGATGTTAATAAGGTAGTATGGTTAAGAACTTTAACCGCAACAACAGTCTAAATTAGTCTTTTTGGCAATATGCAAAAGGACTTACATGCAACAACCTTCTTCAAAACATGTCTCTTTGTCAGATCAGATAAAAGCTATTCAAATTTAATTTTAAAGATCATCGAAACTATATCAGGACGATCAACAACTTTCAAATGCATCAACTCAAGTAATTTTTGTATTTTTGGCCAACATGTGTTACATGTGAATGTCAAAAACAAATCAGGAAAACAAACACTACCACACTCGTCATCCCATCAAAGTACAATTGATTCATATATCTACAAACTCCAACAAACGTGGAAGGTAATATGACTTTTTTTACACTGTTTGAACCTTGGCTTTGGACATTGTTAGTTGATTGATGTAGATTGCAGTATTTGTCAACCCGTAGCTTTGATTGATCGTTCCCAATAAAACAAAGTTTTTCAGACTCTAGCATAGTATAACCATCAACTACAGACTATTGAAAAAGTCTCCTTGAGTGCAATATGGTTTAGGTTTCGTTTGGTCTTGATTGTATCCTAAAATAAAGTCATTCTTTGATAGTAAGGCGATCTCTTCTGCAGTTTTCTAAAGTATGTGTAGCTTGATGTAGGAGATCATGTCTATACCCATCCTTAACATACGAAAATAAAAGTAGATATTGAAGTCCCAAATAACTTGCATGCAAATCATCTATTCTTTAGAGTTTTCCATTTTGTGATTCCAGGATTATGTCTCTTTTGGATATTATGTCCACATCACCTTCAATAAGTTTAGCTACTTCAGACACTTATGACATATTATATATATATATATTCTAACATCCTTAATTCTATTTGAGATCAACTTCAATTTAAGATAATGCATAAATCCACCTTTAAATCTATCTCTAGCCATTCGAAAGGATTTTGCATGTGTGTTATGGTCATCTAGCATGCTCTTCAACTTGGATACAATTTTTGAATCAATGTGCCTTTGGTTCCTACGATTGAATAAGTCATAAATAGTTATAGAAGTGAACAAAATCTAAACCAATTGAAATTATATTTATATTAAAGCTAACAGTGAATTGCATTCACTTGACTATTTCAATCTGATTTTATATTTCATTTTTTGTGTCAAAGATGTAAAGTTGCGCAAATATTTCATTGAGTTAGATTATTTGACTTACTAATTACATTATTTAAGGTTAGTTACTAGCAATTTCTATAAAGGATGTAATATGACTAAGAGATAGACAACTTTATTTTATGATTTATGTAAATGCATATAACATTAATCTAAAAAACATGATAGCAATAAGTTGAGGAGAAAAACCAAATTTCAAACATGAGCTTATAAGGCCCATGTGAAGTAAAATATGTTAAATTAGAATTAAAAAAAAAAATAACACAGAAAGAACAATACCACATACCCAATTAAATTAAAACATATAACTTTAACAATGATTCTATATTTAAAAGAAAGTTTCACAACAAAAAAAATTCAGCTATTTTTTTTGTTCTAACATAACAATGTTTATCACAATCACCATCTTGTTCACGTGCACTATAAAAATCTCATGTGTAATGTGTCTTTATTATCATAACATTCATCTTCAAAAGTGAAACTTTAATTAAAGATTGAAAGAAAGAAAAAAATACATATACCAATACATATAACACATATAGGTACCTTCTTAGTTTTGGATGAATGCCTTCATCATATCTATTATTTGTTATTTCAAAAATCCTTAAATGATAGAACTCATTACCTCATCCATTCTTGTAATCAAGAAAAAAAGATTAAGGAAAACTGAAGCAGAGAGAGACGAAGACATGAGTTCATTTTAGAAAATGGGAAGGGAAGGTAATTAGGATTTTTAAGTAAGGGAGAAAGAGAGGGAGAAGATGTACGTTTTTCTACCTCCTCAAAACATTACCTAGGCATGTCGTAAATGGTGAGTCCCGGTGACCAAAATGGAAAGCTAAAGCTTTTCCTTTTATGCATATATGTACAAGACAAGGTGAAAAGCAAGGTAATTGAGTTATTTCTTCAAACGGGATCTGGGGTCGAAAACCGGGTTTGAAACAGGATCCTGCATCACACTCACACCACAAAGATATATATATATATATATATATATATATATAGAGAGAGAGAGAGAGAGAGAGAGAGAAAGAGAGAGAGAAGACAAGAGAAGGAGAAGGAGAATATAGACAAAAGTAGTGTTGGTGCATAGAAGAGATGATTTAGGAAAAAAGAAAAAAGAATGGAAAAGAGTTGGGACGGAGATAAAAAGACAATTTCAATAGTGAGAGAAGATCATAAGTGTAATTTTAAAATTCAAAAAGAAAGAAATGGTTGAAGACCAATTTAGCCTCAAAGATGGACAGGTGCCAAAAATTTAAAAAGGTGATTTGAGTAATTTCAATAGCTTACACAATTTATATAAAGATATTAGATTAAATATGTGTTTACACAATTTTAATGTAATTATATTTAATATGATACTTAATATTTTAAAAAATGATAAACTTATCGATATACATACAGTTAAATATTATTAAATACAAAATTACTAAGTATAAATTTTAAAATTTATAATTTAATCAAACTTGTGTATCGCACGCATATAATATCTAGTATTTATTTTTAATTTAAAATCTTATAAAATCATTCTTACTTATAAATAGTATAAAATAGTTTTATGAATAAAAACTACTTTTGAATAATATTTATATTATATAGTTGAAATGTTTATGCTAAAAAATAATTTAAATCTAATTAGTTAATAAATTTATTAAAAAAATAATATTTTATTTCTATGTTTGATAACTTTATATATGAAACTTTGGTTAATTAATATTTATAAAATAAGGTTAAATATCATTTTTACCTAATTATATAATAACTTTTTTAACATTAATTTATTAAATATATTTTTATTACAAAAATATTACATGCCGAATAATATCATAAATTAAATTAATTATAAAAATGTTAATTTTTTTTACACAAATACATTTAAATAAATTATGTAAGATTTGTTTCTCTCCTCTCAGAATAATAAAAAATTTAAATATTTGTAATTACCTCTATTAAACATATACAAGTGTGATAATAATTAATTTATTCAAATTTTAGATATGAAGATATATTTATTCTAATTACCTTAATTATATTTAAATTACTTTTATAAGCTAAAAGATAGAAAAAATATTTACAATTTTTTTCTATCAAATACATAATATTTTCCTCTCTAACTCTTTTACTATAAAAAAATGAAGATAAAGATAAAATAAATAAATATTTTTAGATTTTATTCTATATATTTGTTCTAATCTTGATAAAATTATATATTTATTTTAATATTAGATAAAAGATAATTAGGAAATCAATGTATTGGGTATAATCAGATCATATTATTTATTAGATAAATTTAATTTAATTAGATAATATTTAATTATAATTGATTAATTTAAAATTAATTAAATAATATTTTATTAAATTTTGATTAAATAAATTATCTGATAGTCACGTAATATTAAATGATCAAATAATATATAACTTATATTAATATGACTTATTTTTAAGTCAAAGTAACAGTCTCAAGTCATGTGATATTTCTCTCTCTCTCTCTCTATATATAAGTCTTGAAGTCATGTGATATTACTATATATATACACACTGGGAACGAGGCTTGAGTCAAATATGAATACTTATCACATGCTTTCTTAATTTGTTTAAATGTTGAGTCTATTGAAAAACGTATCAAAAGCCTTAATTTATAACAAGGCTTGCAAAAAGGCCAGCACGCAGATAGGTCTCGAGAGGTCTACATGCATAAAGGTAATAAAAATATATGTAATATTATGAAATAAAATATTGTAAATAAAATTTAGGCGGGAATTGATACTAATTAACTGAATTATAGGCAGATTTATACGGATACTTAGATTTGGGCTTTGTCCGTCGGACATGTTATTTGGGCTTTACAATTATTTGCCTTTATGTCCAGTGTGGAGAAAGTCTTGGGCCTCAGTATGTACTAATCTTGCAAAACTCAATTTTGTTTTCAGTGGGTGGTATATCACACTAATAACAATCATAGCTCCAATGTAGGATTTTTTTTTTTTCTTCCTTTTGTGCAATGTTAGACTGTTCCCCCCGTCCCCCAAATAAATAAATTTCAATTAAATGTGTTTGCTTCATTTCTTTCTTTTATTAGAAAGTTCTAGGAGTGAGGTAGATGAATATATAATTGGCCTGTTGAAGAATCAAACCTCATCATATATATTGTTACAAACTCAAAGCAACTTAAATGAGCTACAACCTGCTTGACGGATGATACCATTATAATTTTGGGATTCATTTTCTACGGTTTTGTTATGATCTTCACGATCATCCCTATATAGTCTCTATTTCTTTTTTCCTATTCCGAAGAAATTGGCTAAAGTAGAACAAATCTAAAAACCTCTAATTAGATATCTATCTACCTATGTATGCATCTTTGTGTAATTGACAGAGTTGACCCCTTAAAACTAGAAAATCCTAACCTAATATTACATGGCCACAAACGTGTCATTTAGAACCAAAAAACCTCACCCATTTTTCTCTCAATCACACATTATGCCCCTCTCATGCATAGTGCATACACTAATGCCACTTTGACGCCCCCATGCAAACCACGCACCTCTCTAATAACGTTCCCATATTATTGTAACACCCTTTTCCCTGTCACCTCCTCACCGCTCCTCATACTCTCATGGAGGAGCGGGAGTTATTGCCACCGCCGCCACCGCCGCCGCCGCCGCCACCATCGCCACCTCTCGAAAAGAAACATAGTACCAACAAACTCGAGTTAACAGACTTCAACCCTGGCACCTACGTTGTCCAGGTCCCCAAGGACCAAGTCTACCGTGTTCCGCCGCCCGAAAACGCCCGAATCGCCGAGAGCCATAAGAAAGCCCCTCCCAAGGGGGCGAAGACGTCACGCTGCTGCTGGTTTTGCGTGGTGTTCTTTATTATATTCTTCTTCCTTCTCATTCTTCTAGGAGCCGTTCTAGGTGGTCTTTTTTCCATGTTACTCACACCAAAGGACCCTCAGTTTTCCATCACACGCTTTAAGGTGGTGGAGACCAAACCCCACCCCAAATACGACGTCACTTTGGAAGTTCACAATCCAAATTCCAACGTGGGAGTTTCGTATAAAAACAAAGGCCATGTCTCCCTCTCTCTAAGGCGACAAGAGGTTGCTTCAGGAGCGTACCCTAGTTTCAATCAAGACGCTCACGATACGACAACGTTTGGCGTAACTTTAACATCCTCAAAAGTCGGTCTCCCAAAGGAGGTGGATGAAAGCGTCACGAACGATAAGAAGAAAGTGAATGTGACATTCTCTTTGGCCCTTCACGCCCTAGCACGCATGAAAATGGGCTTGTTGCGTAGTGGGACAATGAAATTCTATGTTACGTGCAATGTGAAGTTGGATGCCAAAGCCACTCACGTACTCTCTCAACAATGTGAAACTAAACGACACTAGCTAGCTTCGTAGATATATCCATGTCTTGTTTACTTGACTTTCATTTCAGGTGTTTTTAAGTTTTTTCTTCGGTAATGTTTTGGTTTATTTTTTTCCAATCTTCCGTACGTATTGTAGTAATCGCAAAAAGGTTTTATGTACATAAGTCCTGAATATTTATTATTCCTTTGCGTATATTAGCTGCCTATTCTCATGCATACTTTTATGTTTTGATAAAAGTACATGTTAATCACTTAAACAGAGAGATATTATTTTGTATGAGTCTTCTATTTAATGTTAAGTAATGATATTCATATAAAAAAAAATTACGATCATTTTTATGCAATTTTTTTTAAATCTTTTTTTTTTATTATATTACCCGTCTTATCTCATATACATTAATTGCTGAAGTTTATCGTAAAATAAAAGCATAAGGGAAGTGATTCATATACTAACCTAAATATATTGTATTATTTTTTTACATATATCCGATTAGTGGATATATTGTACAGCAATTTTTGTGAAAAGAAGGAATGGAGTGGCAAGATGAAAAACAAGGAAGCAGAATTTATATTAGAGGTCACTCCTTTACATGCATTTAGAAGAGCTATTGTGGGCTATATACTACAATAAGTAATTACTTGGCTTGACAAAAACACTCAACTAGGAACGAAAACATGATGTTGAAATATCATTTGAAGTCAATTTCTATCCTTTTCTCTATTCAATGTCTTTTTCAAAATCATTAATCAGCAAATGAAATGTATAGTAATATATATATGGGCCAACTTTTCAACGGATGCACTAAAACAAATCGTTTTCGGCTTACGAATCCTCCGTTCCTTATTTTTTTATACTTTTTTTTAAGGGAATCAATCATTCAATAATTTGGAGTAATTCCAATGGCGCTTCAATTCATTTTTTTATATTAAAAAATTCGTGTGAATTGAGTTTTAGAAGTTTATTAAGATTAGAAAAGATCTCAAAGGCTCAATAACAACTCATGTCTCAATTCATTTTAAAGTTGATAGCGAGTTATTCTCTGATAATATAATTCATTTTAAAGTTGATAGCGAGTTATTCTGTGATAGTATTATATTATAACCTAGATATATCAGGACACTTTAATTTGTTTGGTAAAATATGAGACCAATCATATTACTTCCCATTCGAGGGATGCAGATATTTTGGCTTCTAGCACGCTAGTACTTGAGGGATGTTTACAGTGAGAAAATATTCCGTTCATCATTATCAATAATTTATGACTTTTATACGAAGACATATTAGATTTATTTTATCCGTACATCAGTATAATAATTGTTCTTTATTAAACGCTAATTGATACGGTACATAATTGTTTGTATTTTCCTTTTATACAAGAAGCAGGTGCAGGGCAATGTAAACTCATGATAATCCTCATATCTCTACTAGTCGATCGATGTTGAGTTGTAAATGTAAATCAAGTTCAACGAACAAACACCATCTTACTGATAATGTGATGATCTAAAAAGACAAAAGATGTACAACATCAAAATGCGAAGTATTAAACGTTACGAGAGTGAATTAGTGAATAGTGAGGTTACAAATTCTATTTATGATAAATAAAAATAATAAATATTATTAATTAGTTGGTTTAAATTAAATTAAATTATACATTTGTTGGTTCATGTAAACGTATGCTTTTTTTTAGTCTCTGCAATTATTTTGTCTTTCATTTGACAAATTTTAGATTGTTTATTTTGTTTTTCTAGTAAGATCCTATATATTACAATAGATAACTTTTTTAGGAGGGACTAGTAACAAAAAAGCATAAGCATATATGCAGAAGAACCACCAAGATATTTATGCCTAAGGTCATGTCTGAAAGAACTTATAAACCAACTTATTTAAATTCTGCTTAATGATACCGTTTATTTCCTTTTAATTAAATGAAAAAAATGTAGCATTATCAATATTTTCTTTTCCTTTTATTTTTTCTCTCCTCCAAACATATTGTTCCCAGGCTCATGAATTAGTTCTGCTTAATTCTTTTCTTAATATAAAAATAAAAGATGCTTACAAGAAATGAAGTAGAAAACCCATTTTTCAGTCAAAGAGTCTGACTCAATTAACAAAATTTGAATCACTATAAATTATGTGATACGGTCTTCAATTTCCATAAATAAATAAAAAATCTATTTTTTTAGGCGGGGTATATATGTTCTCTAACTGGAATAACATTTATAAAGTGCAAAACACTGGATGTCTTCAGTTTCTTCAGTCCATAAGCGTGAAAAGGAGAAACCAAACGTTTGAGATATGTCCAAACACCCCTCTTATCAAGCGCTCGTTGGTGTACACAGCGTGTTATATGGTGCAATTACACATTAAAAGTTTCAGTTTCTGGGCAAGGAAAGGTGAAATGCCAGCCCATATAAGCATTTTCTTTAGCATTGTATAGTCACCAAAGTGAGGTGCTTGCTCGTTATAGTTACAGCAGTCCCGTTGAGGAGCTGGATTGGATGCCGAAAGCTATGCTATAAAGCCTTTGTTATTTGTTTATATATATATATATATATATATATATATATATATATATATATATATATCTTTATTGCTAATCACTTTCTGGTACTTGTCCTTCTAATCAAGCGTGACTAAAGGGTCTGCAGGTACACAAGCAATAATAATCATCCTTTTATGCAAATAAAAAACACCCACTGTTTTGCTCCCTGCAACAGCAGCACCCGGCCATATGCTTATCCAATTATTAATTCCCAAATGGAACTAACCAACAACTTACCATTAATCGACATTGTACGAAGTTTCTCATATTTTGGCGCATTGCATACACACAACAATTAACAATACAACCCTATATATGCTCGACCCTCTATGCGGGGACCAATTCATGTCCTATGTAACCATGAAGATCCATTATTGAGTATCTCCATGATAAAATAAATCATTTGCATAGAACCACATGGGTGGTAGCTGGTAGCTACCTAGTTAATTGTTAAAAGGAAATTAAATAACAGGACTTGACCAATATTAATTAAACAATATAACAAAAGTCGCTGTGGGTGTGAGAGTTTTTTATGGTGGGAAATGGAAAAGTTTTAAATAGATATATCCAAATAAGATGGGTTTGGTCTGTCAAGTAGAGTGTAATCTAGTAATTCAACTTTCTTGGGTATATATATGTATCTTTTAATATTCCCAGGTGTGGTTTATTGCTAGCATAAAGGTTATAACCTATGACTGATGAAAGGAGTGTAAATCTTAAATTGCCTCGATATAAGTATAACCCATTATAGGAAAATAATATATAGCAGGTTGGCTTTATATTTTTAGCACTCTCAACTAATGACGAATAATGGTTAACATGAATGAAAGCTGTTGGACTTTAGCATATAATCAAATTAAGTGTGATGAGGTGTTCAGATGGATGAGTTGGGGGAGTGCCCGTTTTCTACCAATAATTGGAGCTTCTAAGACTTTGTTTATTTCAGTTTAATTAAGGCACCAATGATGAAACTGAATCTAGTGGCAACCTATCTTTACACGTATGAAAATGAAGGGCATGGGTTCTGAGGCTTGGAAGCATGTTTGGTGTCCCCATTAAGCATCCCAATGTCTTCTGCAAATCAAGCACTTTGAGTGGATTCCAACTCCTCCTCAACCATTTATAAGATTCACAAAGTAGTGGGTTTCCCTTTCACACACCTAACCCTTTGAAAACAACCCATTAAACTAAAAATCAGATCTCTTCCATTTTATAATATATTACTATTTTGAGATTCCACTTTGCTGATATTTGATTTAGGTGGGCTCTGACAAATCTGGGTGCCCAATGGTTTAGTACTCCATCTCTTTGTGAGAAATATTAAAGGTTCTGTTCCTGTTCAATATCCTAGCTAATTAAACAAAGGGTGGGGCTTCCAATTGTTAATAGTAAGAGATGTTGGGAATTAGAGTCAATATCAGCCCTCTGCCGTAATAAGTGCTTCTCTTAATTAGTTTATTGTCCCAGATCTTCACTTTATAGCCTTAGGAACTGTTTTAAATATATAATCAAGATCACAATTATAAAAAATATGCTCCAGATTTGGAGTTCCTGGCTCCCTGTGATGGTGCCACCCGCTCCATCTCTCTCAACTCAATATAATCCCATTATATATAGTTTATTATCAATTAATTTAACCTTAATTGTGCCTATGTCTTTTTCTAAACTCTTGCCTGGCAAAAGGATGATGATAGAGGGCTAGTATACAAACTGGGAGGTACAGGAACGAGCTGGTTTATCTAGTGAGAATCTGAGACTATTATTGTCATGTACTATATATCTATATCCCGTTCAATTTTAATTTATCCCTCTGTTTGGTAATTACGTGACTAAGTTCACAGCACCTGGACCATGTGGTGGAATAGGGTTGAGGGCAATAATGGAAGTGTCTTTGAGGGCTTTATGACTCAATGATGGATGTACCCTAGGGTTAATCCTTTTGACATGTTAGTTGTCTTATTTGCTAGTTTAGTAATGCGATGCATAATTCAGGACAGGAAACAGCAGGAAAACAAAGTACAGAAACGTATGGATAATGATAATCAAAGGAAGAGAAATCACAAGGGGTCGCCCAGTTATGGTGATATGATTTTTAAAATATATATTAATCAAATAGAATTTCGAAACACATCCTATTATTGTGACGTAAAACACAGACCGTGAGATAGAAAACTAAAGTCAGGTCATACATTCATTTATATATATATATATATATATGAGTAGTCAAAAACTCAAAATTTTAATGTGACGTAACTATTCAGAAAAATCACGTGACATTATAAAAAAATTAACATCATTTATGTATTTTAATATTAACTATTTATACTAAGATCTAATATATTTTTTTTACTGAAATAATAAAATCTAGCTAATAGTTAATATGTATTTCTCCCACATTCAAAAAAAAATAAATCCTCTTATAAATGCTTACCACACGCGTGTTCAAACAAACATATATAAAGTGAGAACTTTATATCACAAACACACACACACACACATATATATATATATATATTTTGAAAACTTTTGGTTATTGTGAGAGATAAGAATTATAAATTAATGAAAAAAAAGTTATATATTTATAATGTAAAATAATTTTATATAGTCATTTAATTATAAATCATAATGTATGATAAATTTATTAATCAGTCTTTACAATAACATCTTTAAAAGTCATACAAAATATAAATTGTGATTTGATGATAATACAAAATTATATATATTATAAATGCATAATAATTAAACTTTTATGAAATTAGGCCATATAACTATATAAATGAATGTTTAAGATAA
>PYAF01003871.1:411323-422292 GCA_007407185.1 Glycine tomentella
TAATTTTTAAAATGTATTACACTCAGATCATCCCTAGTGGATGTAATTTAAGCAATTTATTGTGAATTATTTATTTTATATTAATTGATTCTTATATTTTCACATCATAATTAAGCAATTCATATAAATTTTGCTCTAATAATATAATTCTAAATAACTTTTAAATTATTTTCCTTAAATGATCTAAAAATGGTAAGAAAATATTTGTTTTTACTTATAAGCAACCGTTGCTTATATAAGCAATCACAACTTAATTTTATGCAATTCAATATGACACATAAATCATCTCCAATAATAAAAAAAATAAACGACGATATTTAAAAATAAACAACTGGTTAACAACGAACATAGGAGATAGTCTTATATGTAATATTTAAAATTTTCTTCACTAAATTTTAGCGACACAAGTATCAATAATAAAAATTGTCATTAATGATAAAATTGTTTTATTCCTGTATATAGGATTGGTTTGTGATAAGAGATCTGGGTAATTTATATGATATCTAGGTTTAAATTTCATTACTATCATTATACATTAAAAAAAATATAAACAGAATGATGTAAAATAAACATAGTTATGTAAAATATAAGAATATCTTATGAACCATTGTAGATAAACTGAGAAAATTAGCAAGAACCAATTAAAAACTAGTTATATCAAGTAACAATATATCAATATAGAAATTTGATAGATATACGATATTTAATTTTTTATTTTGAACTACTTTTAAAATAAATAAAAACTCATATATGAAATTTATGTATACTTATTATTATTTATTTATTTATTATTATTTTTCTTATAAAACATATAATATGATCTTTTATGTTAATATGACCCCTAATTGGTTAGAAATCATTAAATATATTTAATTATATACTTCTAATTATTGAAGAATGAATGTTAAATGACTATATTTTTTACTGTATTTCTTTTTTAACATGTTTTTATTTTATTTCCCTAGTTAGGACATTAGTTATTATATTGTAGAAATGAGCGTAAAAGACACCAAGTTCAAGATTTTACACATGGTTTTTGTATCTTTAGTTTTCTAGCTTTAGCCTTCTGCCTTCATTTAATTGGATGCCAAATTGAATAAACTGGAGTTCCCGACAACACTGCTACCCATAACTTCTTGAGTTTACAATGTTTATGGCATATGTAGTTGATCAGAAACCCATATCTACAAACTTATATATCTATGCCACAATCGAGGTCAAATTATAAAATGATTATCACTATATATAATCATACAGTATAACAGTAACATTTTAGTATATACTACATCCGTCCCTTTATAATCGTGATCTTAAATTGTTTTACACACATAAAAATAATAAATAGATAAAAAATAATAATTTTATAAAATGAAATTAATCATTATTAATTTTATTTTAGTTTTTTGTCATTAATATTATAATTAATATAAGTAAAAACAAATAACTAATGTTATATTAAAAAATTAAAATAATAAGTATTTAAAACTTGTTTTTTCATTTTACATCACAAATAGTATGAGATGGGAGAAATAACTATGTATCATTTCAATTTTTTCTTTTAAAAGAAAATTTTATTTAAAATAAAAATAATTATTTATTTTAAATTATATCTTTAATATATGTTTATTTCTTAAATATTTTTCTACTTAAATGAGAAGCAAAAGATAATAAAATTATATTAGGAAATTAAAAAAAAATATTATCCATTTTATTGATCGAGGGTCATGATGTTGTAAAATAGTGGTATTACTCACTGTTTATACAATTAAAAGATGAACTTCAAATTGGCGGTCTCTCATAATTAAAATTTGGTTTGTGTCTGATACTAGTAGAAACAAGAAGATGGAAAAGAAATGGTACTACTTAATAAAAATTGAGATTTACAAATACATGTAATGTAACACCTTCCTTAATGTAAAAAAAGCAACTATATTAAATAAATATACGATAATGAAAAAGGCTTTGTTTTTGCAGTATATTTCACTGAGATGGGTATAAAACATAAGTCGAGCAGTCAAGGAAAAACATCGATGTGAGGGGGTGGGGACAAATGAATTGAATGATCACTAATATGAAATGTTTGTGAAGCTTACGATCGAGAAACTTAATTTTTCTATGTAAGGATTATTACCGCATTAAATTTTCTAAACTAACTCATTTAGTATTTCTGAATGTCTAAATTAGCTTTTGAAGTTGGAGATTGTAGTTATCTTTTTCAGTATATATATATATTGGCCACATGTACGATAAGTACAATTCATAGCAACAAAGTTGACGGGCCATTTGCAACTGCGGCATAAAACATCTGCATTTCACTATCCGCATGCGCATGCAAACGTGTGTAGGAATCTATTTGTTCTGACTTTGTCCTTAATAAATTTAAATTATGGAATAGTGCTATTTCCATTTTCAACAAGAAAAAAAAAAGTGATACAATTCGATCCACCCCTTCACCATTCTAAGGTGGTGGTGGTGTCAATTCTTTGAAGTGATCATCTACATTCTACAGTACAAACTCTCTATACACTTGTGGGAGTCACAGTACTCGATCTTTTCCACTCCACAATACGCCGCAAGAATTGCTCAACCTGTAAATGTGACCATAAAGATATTTGTTAATTACATTATATATTTTTCAGATTCACCATTCACAATAAAGATATACAAGATTGATGTCCGAATTAAACATTTAAAATATTATATAGAATAAATTTTGCTGGATGGAATATATAGCACTTGCCTCTGATGGATCTTGCAAGGTATAGGAAGCATCTGTTTCTTTTGCAACTCTAGAAACAAGAATCCCAATTCCTTGACCCCTACTGCGCAAAACCTGATATTTTTATATTATCATATCCATAATGTTAACAAGTCAGTTAATAAACATATGCAGGTGAAAATGAAATATAAAATAGCGATATATATACTTTTAACTAATTAACTAGCTAGTTAGGTGTGGCATGGCAGCATTTGTTACCTTAAAAGCATCCTCATCAGTTCGATCATCACCAATATATATTGGAAATACATCATTCGAATTATCGTATCCTAGAAATATGCAAATAATATTATTATTATAGTGAATCAGAACAAACATATGACTTATATGTATATCTAGCTAGGTGAGGTATGAAAGTAAGGCTATTTTTGCATGAATTAATATATATAGTTATATACTCACCTAATGATTCTAACAAAAATTCAAGAGCCTTGCCCTTGTCCCATTTGATGGTTGGACGAATCTCTAGCACTTTTCTCCCTTGGGTTAGCCTAAGTTGTGGGTAATCATTGAGCACCAATCTAACTTTCTCCGCCAACGCTGCCCAACTCTAAGGAAAAAACAGAGTAAAAATAATAAATGGTTACCGAACAATTAATGTTTTTTGGCGTGTGCGTGTTGATATGGTAATTCTACTGATTCAACAATTATATAGTATGTTGACCGGTACCTTTTCGTCAACACAACGAAAGTGCACGGACAAGCAAAACTTATTGTTCTCAACATTAGCCCCTGGGACAGCCTTTGTTTTTTCTAACAAGATCTTGTACACCTGAAAAATTATTTTTGATAACGTACGACGCGGTTAATATCTTATGTGATGTTCCAATTTGGAGGAAATAGAAGTTTGCATTTAGATTAGAGAGAGAGAGAGAGAGAGAGAGAGAGAGAAATGAACCTCATCGATCATTGGCAGGAATTGACTCGCGGGTTGGAACAGCACTGCTTTATTATTATTACCCTGAAAACAAAGCAACAAATGGCAAAGCTAAGCAGAAAGAAACAGAAAGACAATCTTCAACACACACATTAGGTTGAGAAATTCTCTCTCACTTGCTTTGGACTTTGGCTTTTTGTTGGACCCTTGATGTCCATGCCATGGCTTCCGGCATAGTAAAGTTCTGCCAATTTTACAAAGTTATATACCTGAAAAAAAAGAAACAGAAACAATCCCATTTAAATCTCAAGAGAAAAAGAAAGTCATTTAATCACTTCTAACTTCTAAGTCATTTTTGTGCTTATTTTTCTTTGAAGAAAATGTACCTTGTCTCTGCACCTTCCGGTCACTATTGCTGTGGGAAAATGCCTTGCTATGCCCTTTAGCGTTGCTCTCATCTAATTTGAGAAAACAAAGTCTCAGATTAATCACAAACACAAGCTTTATTCAATGGATATGCATATATGAGACAAATGGGAACAAAAGGAAAACCTTTCTAGTCATGAAAGCTTTATCCGGATCTGCAACAATTGGGGAGAGAGTTCCATCGTAGTCAAGAAAAACTACAACTTGCTTTCCTTTGGCACTACATACTATTTGCTCAAACGTATTCAGAGCTGAAGGGTGATAAAGCTGCAAAGAGTGGCGAAATAGAAGCAGAGTCAGGTCAGGTGATCAGCATGACCACACATAGAATCATAAACCATGTAACATGTTCATCATATGTTGTGCTTACAATCCAAGATCTTTTTTCTTGGGTTTCTGATTTGGCACGAGTTGGGGAAGAAGCTCTCATTGAATCAATCCAAGCACTAACTTTAGCTCCTTCCAACCTTTTCACAAGATTTTTATTATGGGGCAGCCCCCAAAACCCACCAAGCACAGCCATGGATTCTGGCACTGTTGCACTTGGCAACACGGTTGAGTTTGACATGGAAGCTGCCACGGCAATCAGCGTGTTAATAACCTCATGAGTGACCACATTTTGGTTCGTCATCATATCTTTCTTCCTTTCCCTTCAAAGTTCAAACCCTTTTGATAGAATAGAGAAATTGAAAATGTAAAGGGAAGTTTGGAAGAAACTGCTTAGGCAGAATAATAATGGAAATAAGAGGGGTGAGTGAGGAGAAGGAGTGGAAAAGCAGAGAAGAGAAGAAGGTGATTATGGTACGTGGCTTGTTACTCTGCTGAATAAGGCCTTTTATAGAATGAAAAAAGTTGCTGGGAGAATTGAAAAAAAAATCGGAGTTGATTTTACTAGTTGGCTTTGTCTAGCCAAGTCACGAACGAGCTAGTTGTGTCTGGTCAATTTATAAACTTAGGTTTCACGGCACAAACCGACGAAACAACCACTTCTCTTCCCTGCTTCTTGTACTTTTCAGCAACCATATACTAAATATGCAATATGGGAGGGGCCACCATCATGATCCCCTCACAGCTACCCACCTTTTTATTTTCTTTTTCAGATGTAAAAAAAAATAAAAGTGTACATAATAATTTGGAACCTTCACTGCAAGGATAGTGTAGTTTCGTTACATTTTTACCACTTATTATTTGCATTATCCTGTCCAAGTTAAAAGGACACCACATTTCCAAGAGGAGACCACTGCTTTTTATTGTTTTGTGTTGTCAGAAAAGATTCTCGGATGGATGAATATGTGGTTTGTTTGCATAGTTAGTTTTACTTTTACTTATTACTCAAGTCAATAATTAATGAACAATCCAAATAGTTTGCGTCCTGAATAATCTTACAAAAATAAAGAAATAGTGGTACGGGGAATTTCAAATTAATTTTTTTATTGATAAATATTGGTTGTTAGAATTTTAGTTTTGTCCGTAAATGGGATAAAATTCACAATTTTTTTTCTTAATCATCTAACTCAATTTATATTTTCAGTAATTTTAAATTAATTAATGGTATGAATATCAGGGTTTTAGATTTGACTAGAAGAGGAGCAATTGAATGGTGAAACAGAAAGGAGTTTTGCTGTTTCTGTACTGTGCAAAGCAAGATCTTGCGAAATAGAACTCTTGGTTGCACTAGCATAGGACGTGGGGAAGGACCACATAATTTACCCCACCTTAATAATTTTTATTGTCTTGAGCTTCATGAGGTAAGAATTGACAGCTAATATGGATAAAGTTTATATTCAGGTGGTTCAAAAAAATAAAACACTCAAATGGTAGGATAATTTGTCATTATAATTGTATTTTATATGATGCAGGATTGCTAGTTCTGATGGAAAATATAAATTTAGCTAATGCAGAAATCAATAGATCAAAACGATTTTGTAATCTTAAATAAAGATTTTATCTATTAGTATTTTCTCTCCCGGTTCATCCTATAAATTAAATGCATATCTTATTTAATTATCACAGTTTAGTTTAGATTAGGATAGATCTCATCACTTATCACTCAATTGTACATAGACTATAAATGTACTCTATAGTATCAATCAATCTTGCATATAACATTGATGACGAAAAATCTACATTGGCATACACCATCTTCCTTGGTGGTAATCCAATTTCACGGCTCTCAACAAAGCAAAAACAATGGCACAATCCTCAACGGGAACTGAATACAGAGCAATTGCTATTGCAACTTTAGAGATAATGTGGCAATCTCATTTGCTCATTGAACTTCATATTCCACCTAAACTACCGTGATGACATTGGTGCAACTTATTTGTGCACCAACCCATTCTGCACTCTCGAAATAAACACATTTCTCTTGATTACCATTTTGTCTGAGAAAAAGTTCAAATAAGGAAGATTCTGGTCATACATGTATCAACAAAATATTAGCTAGTAGATATCATAATTAACATATCATTTGCAACAAATAATATTCAAGGTCTTGGATACAAGATCAAAGTTACAGACAACAACTTAATCTTGAGGGGGCATAATGAACCAGCATTATCCTGTAATCTTAAATGAAGATCTTATCTACGAGTATCTTATATCCTAATTGATCATGTAATTTAAATGTAGATCTTATCTAATTGTTATGACCTAGTAAATACTAACATAGATATGATCTCTTATCATCTTATCTCTTATCTTATTTTATATTAGGTTATGACTTATCTTTTATCAATCAATTATATATAAACATTAGATCTATACATATACACTACACTAGCAATGAAATGCAATTGAGAATATATTCCCTCAATAAACGTAAAATCCACTCACAAAATTGAGAGAGGAAATAAGTTTTTATAATAGGTTAAAATTTTGCTTGTGCAATCTTTAGCAAATACTTGAAGTCCAGCATTTTTTTTTTTATTTGTCAGATTTTAGAAAAGACAAGGCCATAGGTTGTTTTGAGTTATCGTTTGGTTGAATGTAACTAGCATTTTTTCAATCCATCAGCTTTATTGCTTCTTCATTTAGGGCTTAGAAAAGTGTAAAATATCATTTGAAGCTTCTAAAACGACAAATCAAACACACACAAAGTCATCAAACTTACATTAGATCCATTTATTTATTTCCCCCTTTTCCTTACATCGATCTCATAAACGGAACCTTTCTACCCTCTTATATAATGTATTTAACTTCTCCACATTCTTTATTTTCTATTCTATAGGTAACGACATTTTTTACTTCAATTTTTCTTGGTTGCCATTTTTGTATGTGGTATATTACGAGTTAGAATATAGGTACAAAAAAATATTCTTAGCATATGAGCTATCAACCAATGATAGATGAACCACTTGATCGCCCCTTGTATAGTTTCTCTAAAACTTAAACAAGCAGCACCTACCTACCTTGTCTATACATTTCAAAACCAGGGGCATAATAAGTACTTTCCTTTTCTTCTTGCTTTTCTTAGTTTTCTTTCTCTATTGTATCCTTTTCCATCAAGAATGCCAACGATAACTAGTTAATATAGAGTTAAATGCATATGAAGTAGGCAATTCGGCTTTTAGTTCCTGCATTCCTCTGTCAAGCAATTATCACTTATACATTGGTTAATACTCGATCATATGCTTAGAAATATTTTGATATTTTATCAATATTTCTTTTGCTTCTCGATCGCCTTTCTTAATTTTGATATTTTGTCAACCCCAAAAAAATGTATTGGCTTCATAAGAACCTTGAGAATCTTAAATACCTAAAATATATCAACCCTTGATACTTTGGATAAATGAATGAACTGAGTTACATGCAGTTGTTAAAAAAAAAAAAAAGAAAAAAAAAGAAGAGTATTACTTGTGTTAACAACTTTCATCATTATTTATCATACATATTTTTTTTTACAATATATCAATAGTTGTTTTTTTTTTTTTATCAATGTTATAATCCTACATATGTCCCTCATAATTGTACTATTCATTTGAAATGAGCCAAATTCACATTTAATTTATGAAAATGCTTGCTATTTGCGAAGAAACCCATGTTGTATAACTAATGACATGCAGAAATATGTTTTTCTTTCGTATTTACTCTTAGTGGTATCTTCCTCAATCACATTTTATACTAATTAAATATATTATAATAATATTGTTTTCTCCTGAGTCAGTTTAATGTTATTTAAGTTGTGAGCGATAAATTGAGAAAGTGTGTCAGATTAATCTTTCACAATGCTACTCAAGTTTCATTCTTTATTCTCCCTCGTCCCCAACTCCTGACGTATATTCAGTTTGATACTCACCTCTTACTTAAAATTCTCACCGATTGTTAAAGTGTTTTTACTGGTTAAAATTGACAATAGTTAAAATTGTCTTATTTAGAAAAGCCTCTGCAGTTTGATAATACCTAATTTTTCTATTACTTTTAGGAGATTGTGAGCCACTTATTACAAATTTTAACTTGTTTTGTTTTCAAATAAATGAATTTTAGAATATTAGAATAAAATATATCTATTTTCAAATTCTATTATAATTTCTATTTGTTTTCTTATATTTGTCTTTATTTTTATTTTTAGAAAATAAAACAAAATTAGAGTTCTAGGAAGAAAAAAACTAGAAGAGCCGCTTAAAAAAACTTTTAAGAGTTTTGAACTTCTCCTTTTAGTGGGTATTATTTTGTGTACAAATGAAAATGATGAAAAAGAAAATATTAGAATACATATATTCTCTATTTTTCAATTTTGAATCGTTATCAAAAGTTTTTCTCGATGCAAAATTACATTGTTTGAGAAAGAAAAAAAGTTTCTTAAGATATATTATCAAAGTAAAAAAATTATATATAACATGACAAGAGTCACAAAAAAGCATAGTAAGCCACTTCGATATTAAGGTTGGTCTTACTGGGTTTTTTTACTTAAAAAATGTTTTTTTTTTTTAAAGTAATTTACAAAACGTGGATGACATGCTTTTTTTAGAGAAAATAAGTATATATTAAAGATATTTTATATTATCATATAATCATAAACTATTATATTTACTATAATTTCTTATTTTTTGTTAGTATAAAAACTTTTATACTAATAATACATTAGAAATTAAACTCTGCTTTTAACATGTTTTTTTTTATAAAAAAAAAAAACATTACTGATTAACTTTTAAATCAGGTGAGCTTTAATTTCTTTTCTGTACGATCGATCAACATAAATTTTATTCAATAATAAAGGGTTAATAAAAGAAAATGTATAAAAAGATGTGCGATTAATCTTTTCATTTGTTTCAAATTCAAAAGGTTTGCATGTCTCGAGTAAAATATATTAAAAAGTCATATAGCTTTCTTCTTGCACTTTCTTGCTCTTTGCATGTCTACAAATTCGCATCCTACATACGTAGTCAAAACTGGTGGCCTTGGAGATTCTTCCGGGAAAACTTCCATGTCCAAACGAGGCTACATTAATTCAAAATTCAGACTACGGTTTTCAGATTCTCACTTTTTCATTGATAATTATCATTTTCTTATACAAACTAATTAAGTTATTGTCAAAAGACGTTTCGCATGCTAAAGAGTAAATAGTGGCCACAAATACCTAGAAAAAATGGGGGAAAGGAGAAGGGTTACTGACTTACTGGTTAGTATCACGGTAAGTTTTTATTAAAAACTTATAATAAAATATTAATAATACGAAAATGTTGTATTTATAATAAAAAAAATTTACTGTTAGCCTTTTACTTTTAGGTAACAGTCAATAAAATTGCCATTCATGATATTGGTAAATCCTGTTATTTCTAGAACTTATTTTTGTGTGTTTCCAATTGCATTAAGTCATGAGGGAACATAATAGGTTAGCATTGAATATGAAAACAAAATTTAAGTGGACCAAACGGCAATAGCTGCTTTGGACTTTGAAGGCCCTTTTGAATCAAATGTCTGTCGCTGTTATTAAAGAATAAGAAAAAGATCAAATAATCTGACTAAGCAAAGTTTCATTGTTGCTTCCAACGGAAACCAAAGAGAGAAATTTAATAGCGAAAGGTCCCATAACGACGAAGGAATTTTAGCAACTAGGATGCCTTTCTCTATACGTGACTGCTTTTCTTATGTGTAAATTTTCAGCTGTTCCCCCTCCTGCACATCATAGTTTTCTATGATTGTTCTAATATTTTTATAATATTACTTTTTTATTTATCTCTATCACATCAACCATTTTATCTTTTATACTTTCTCTTTTCTTTTAATCTCTTTTTATTAACAACTTTTATACTAAATTTTATATCAATACAATTTCTGTTATTGTTTTTTTCTGTATAAGGATTTTCGAGGAAAATAAAAAGTTTGGGGAAGAAAATGACAGGGTTCTGATTTGATTGAACCGTGTGGGATTTGTAAAAGAATAGATAGCAGTCATACGGCCACGTATGTCCATCGTGGCCACACTCTACAATACAATTGGGCTACTTTCAGTTTGCTTATTCCATTGGATGGGAACTGGGTATGAGGATTTTTTACTCTCACCTTAACACACCATATATTCGTTTTTATTTAATGTATATTTTTAGACTTTTAATGTATATGGTATTTTAGGATGAAATGGAAAAAAATTATAAATTTGATGAAAGGTTAAATATATTATTATCTCTATATTTCAGATGATCTTTTTTTAATTTTTTTCCTCTTCATCTTTCTCTTCTTCTTTCTTTCTTCTTCTTTTTATCTTATTTTTTTCAACATTCTCGTATTTATCATTGGATTCATTTATTATTGAACTTAATTAATTTCAATTAAAAATATTATTGATGTTGATATAAATGTGTATACACATGTGGTTCGTAATTATCTAATGATTCTAAAGAATAATTCATCTTAATCGATAGATTATAAGAAAATAAGTAATAATT
>PYAF01003871.1:422392-437525 GCA_007407185.1 Glycine tomentella
AGATGAGGATAAGATAAAATCTCTAATTTTAGTTATTTATAAAATCATAAAATTATGGAATAATTTTTTGTTGTATAATATTTAAAAAACATGTATATCCTTATTTTTATCTTTTTAAGAATTAAAAAAGTAACTCATCAATGTAATCATTATAAAAAGGAAACATCAAAGATTTTTTATTCTAATATTTGTCTTTATTTCGATAAATACATTAAATTTGATATAAATTATATTAAGATAATAAATATTAAGTATTTTAATAAATTTTATATTATTTTCTTATGCTATTCATTATTTGTTAAATAGTATATAAGATAAAAATTATCTGTAATTTGTATGTTCTTCTCCTATATATTCACTATTATAATTTTAACAAACCAAATGCTATAAGAATTGGCGGCTTATGGGATAATGTCACGGACAAGCCCTCGAATCCTCGATCATCCTGCTTAACGGTGAACTGAGGCTCAACTGCATGTGTTAGGAAAGGTAATAATCACGCCCCTTACTCCATCAGAATCCGCCAAGCACCACATAAGATCATCTTCATAAACCTAATTCCAAGAATTCCCCTAGAGATTGTATTTAGGTTAATTAGGTTCCCAGAAGACTTGTAAGAACAATAAGTTTGGATAATATAGACTTTTTTAAAAGAAAATGTTATGTTATATATATTTGTAAACTATTTTCAAAAACATATATATTGAAAGAGATCAATTTCTTAACTAAATTTAAACATTTTGAAGGATTAATCATTCACTTTATATCGAGAATATCCTGATTTAAAAAAAAAACTATTTTGAATTATTATTTTATATTTCAGTTTGAATTCAAAATTTGACTACTTTTAAGCTTTCTACTTTTTCTGTTTTATATTAATTTTAGTTACGTTGCTTAGGATTCAAACACTCTCCTGACACACAAAATTTAAAGGTTTATTTATTTTATTTTAAATATAATGTAAAGTAAATTAATATACATGATATTTTTATTTTTCAATTTTTATATTACAATCAAACATTCGTACCTTGTATCTTAGTGTTTAATTAAATGTTGTACCTTTTTTCTTTTTTCAAGATGAAAATGGTATTTTTAAAAATAAAAAATAATAATTGAAAAAGAAATGACAAATATATTGAAGATTGGCAATAACCGAATTGACATACTCGTGTACTTGATCGTTATTAAATAATTTTTTGCTAATTTTATCAAATTCATTTTTAAAGTTCAATTCTCAAACAATATTAATCCGATTTTTTTAACATTAATTTTAATTCTCTTAAAATATTATCTCAACAAACCTATCGTCTTGTGTTTTCCTCAATTTAATACAAAGTGAAGTTGCTTGATTACATTTATAATGTTTACAAGATGCAATGTCTCTTGGATTCCAATATATATGTCTTAACTTCTTAGTCATAGTTTCTGAATACAACTTTTACTCCCTTTTTGGCTGCCAACCTAGAACACGAAGGGTGGAATCCGTAGGCCATAGTGTTTTTTGATTTTTATACAAGAGATATGCTATAATGCACGAACCTCTTTGGGTCAAAGGTAGAATCCAATGCGCTTCAAAATGTCCTTTGTGACATAGGTTCCTTGCTAAGAAACTTGTATAGATAGAATAAGTCGCAATGGGGTTATGGTCTTGGTTTTGCTACTCTTCTGGCATGAAGATTCTTTAATTCATTTTCTTTCTTCTCTTGGTTTAAGTTTAAAAGTTCACGTCTCATTTAATTATTCTCTTTTAAAGGAAATTATTTAATTTAGTTTAAAATATAATTTTAGTCTCTTATCTACATTTTTTCCGGTTTATTTCCTTAAATTTTAAAAAACTTGCTTTAGTTTAGGATCTTTGTTAGACCAAATTAATTATTTCATCAATTTCTTATACTAATGATGTCAATTTTAACCAACTTGTCAAATATATGATATAACACCTTTCATGATTTGTCATGTGTCTTTTAAGTTGACTAAGTTAATGTGATAAACTAACCAAAAGACTAATTTGGTCCAAAAAAAACATTTTAAAAGATTAGAGTAAAACTTTTTAAATTTAATGACTGAATTGAAAAAAAAATGTAGATAAGACATGAAAAATCTATTTTAGCCTTAAGCATTGGTGATACCTTTGGACATTATATATACCTCTAAAGGTTTTTAGAATGTCACACTAGCTTAATGATCATTAAAATCAGTTGATGGGTAGATGGTATAAAAGAAATTAACAATAGCTAAAAGAAAAGAATATAATATATTCTCTCCTTTATAAATTATATGACATTTTAAAGGAAAAAAATTTCAAAATAGATTTTATATAAAATAACACTGATCCAAAAAAAAAATATAAATAATATTGCATTATTTTTTTCTCTCAAAACTATCCTTAATCAGTACTTAATGAAAGTAGTATATAATAAAAGTAAATGAGTAATTAATTAAAAAGATAAATGATATATTAAGAAGTTAAATAATATTTTCTATAAAATTTTAAAAATTAATTATATTTCTTAATATACGTGTCAAAATCTTAAATATCTTATAAACTTAAGCGGATGGAGTAATTAACCTTCTCAACAAATATTTAACCAATAACAATAAATTCAAATAATTAAAACCATTACAAGATATCAATAACGACTTTAATATCAAATTACAACATAGATTAATAATATATTTAAGTAAAATGAGATGTTCTTGGCACGGACTATTTTGCTGGTTATAAAGGAGGGAAAAATTTGTTAAAAAGGATATGCTAATAATATGCAATTTGCAAGGCCTTCAAATTGAAGGTGTGTCCTCCATCCAAATGATCGCTGCAAGTAGGCTCCAAAGTGGTGTGGTCACCGTACATCCACAAATCAAAAAAGGTCCTCAATCTCTCAATTCTCAGAGATGGAAGAAGATTAATTTATCCCTAATTGGAAAGTGCACTGTGGAAGCACACAATCATATATGGTAATCAACTGAAAAAACCGCCAGCCACCATTGAGAGAACTGAGAGAGAGACCTTCCCTTCATCCCTTCAGTTTCTCACATAATAATAATAATAATAATTATTATTATTATTATAATAATAATAATAATGGGTCCCCATTAACAAAGGAAAACCCAGTTGCAGCAGGCCAATGGGCCCACACCTTAGTTTGCCTTTCTGTGATGTGACTTGCCAGCCACAATGCCTAGGCAATGATTCATGTTGGACCCACAAATCATGGCTTAGTGCTAAGCCCACTTATATGCCCACCATGCCCACTCATCTTTTAATTCCCTTATCCCCACCACCACCCCCTCTAACCCTCTTCTCTACAGCATCCCACTTCATTTCATTTCTAATCTGCATTTTCTGATATCCAACTCCACTCTCTTACCTTAGCTTTTTTTGTTTTTTAGATTTTTATTGGCTTTAGTTTTTATATATCCTATCATGTTCAGTGGGTCATTGGAAAATTTTGGAATGGAATTCACTTGTCTGAGATTAAAAAGTTGGAATTATGCTTTTGTGCGTTTAGAGCAACTTGGGTGCATTTTATTAAACCCCCTGCATCAATTCTCTTTTCAGTTTTAAGTCGCAAACAACTAAAAAGGCTAGAGGTTTGAATGCCCTGGTGACATTTTACATCTCATATTTTTCTACTTGAATATGCAAAGATTAGGTGCCCAAAATCGTATTAGGCACGCATGGGGAGATTTAATACCTCAACAAGTGGCACCAATAAGGTTGTCATAGAAGATTTGGAATTGGATGAAAAGAGTGTACTTTATGCGTATAATGATGACTGTTTTTATATTCGTATAAAGTAAATCAACCCACTAGATAAACCTTAGATTACTCCCATCTTTTGAAATTTTTTATAGGAAAGAATCCAGTTAAATGTACTTAGTGAAGGGAATAAGAACATTCTACGAACAAAATTATTGTCATAAATCTAATTTATACACTGATAATGAATAAAAAGGATTGTTCCTTGAATCTTTGTCATTATCTTACGGAAGTTTCGTTCCATTGCTTGTTTTTATTATTAGTGCATGGAGCACTAGCTAGAATGGTCCATTGGTCCAAACGCTAATTGATTGCTCTACTATGCTATCCCATCTAAAACACATTACATCTAATAATATAACGCTACTTTATTTTACAATTTTATATTTTTTTAGTTCTTGTGTATTTTTAGATATAGGATATGGACCATTGAATCTGACTATGTGAATCAATGCCCTCCTCTGCACATCAATCACAAACAGAAGTACTAGGTTTAACCACTGCATCAGGGGCAGCGATCCAAAAGTAGTTCATAGCAAAAATGTTTATTTTGCAAGGCAGACTTAAAAGAAATGCAATTAGGATTGAAAGGAAAAAAGAAAACCCTTAATTACTGTTTACTCGAAAAGGCAGCGCAGTGTAAATGACCCCTTGCACAAAAATGAGAAACGACCCTTCCAGCTAACGAAAATCCACATGTCACGAATTAACCCGGGGAAAAATGGTGAAACAAGACAATAAACATTCACAAACTATATACAATCAGAGTAAGCAGGGTTTATTATCCTAAAAAAAAAAAAGCGTACCAGGTCTAGGATAAAAGAGGACCGGGATGCTCACACTTCCCTCTGTTGGATGGAACCCGGTCTACGCAGTCAAAACCCTCAAACAGAAATTGAATCAAAACTGCGGAAACGTAACAGATCAAAACGAGGATAGAGATGAAGAAGAACACACAATCAAATAGTTTTACGTGGGAGAAAACCTCCAAGAAGAAAATCCACGGGATCAAGTCCAGAATCAAAATATCCACTATAATTTTTAACAGATTACAGAGGATCAAAACAACACCACGTTGGTGGCTCTCTCAACCTCTCCAACAATGGTGGTCACTCAAACGCTCAGTATTTCACTCCGAGCTCTCAGAATGCGGAGATATCCTCACGCTCAAACGATGAACAGCGTCACCTCTCTCACTAGTTGTCACTCTCTTTTTCAGAGCTGTCGCCTCCTTTTTCAGAATTTTGATCTCTCTGTCTCCACCTATAAATGTTCTATTTATAGAGAGAAAATAGGTTTAGGGATTTCTGCATCCTAAACAGAGTGGGCCGAGGTCAACCCTTGGGAAATGGGCCCAAGTCAAACTTTTCCTTTTTCAGTGCATAGGGATTTGGGTCTGGCATTAAAGCGGAATATCCAACAATTCTCCCCCTTCCGCTTTCAATGCGTCAAAACTGAACCCGGATGGTATCCCGGTCTTCAACTAAGGTCCGGGGTCTTCACTATTTAAACTCGACCTTCAACTATCGGCTTTCTCATGCCGAGTTCATGAGTCCGGCTCCTTCACAGCAATCTTCAAATTTTCTTGGTGGTACCGGCTTCGTCATCATGTCAGATCAATTCTGACTAGTGTGCACTTTTCCAAGTGCGAGCTGTCCATCTTCCAGCACATCCCGGATCCAATGATACCTCACATTGATATGCTTGGTGCGGGAGCGATAGGTTGAGTTCTTCGTAAGGTGAATTGCGCTCTGATTGTCACACATCAGCTCGTACTTGTCTTGATCATGGCCAAGTTACATGAGGAACTTTCTCATCCACAACATCTCCTTGTTTGCCTCAGTCACGACAATGTACTCGGCCTCAGTTGTCGAAAGTGTCACACACTTCTGCAATTTAGATTGCCAAGAGATTGCTCCTCCAACAAATCTCATCAAGTAACCTGTCATTGACTTTCTCGTGTCAACGTCTCCCCCTAAATCTGCATCTGAGTAGCCTTTCAACTCGGCTTCTCCTTCTCCAAACCTAAGACATAGCTTGGTTGTTCCACGGAGGTATCTGAAGATCCACTTCACTGCTTCTCAGTGCTCTCTGTCGGGATTCTTAAGATACCGGCTTTCCACTCCAACTGCATACGCCAGGTTGGGTCTAGTGCAAACCATTGCATACATCAAGCTTCCGACAGCAGATTGGTATGGGATCTTCAGCATCTGATCTTTGTCTTCATCAGACTTCGGACACTGCTTCTTACTTAGCTTCATGTGCCCGGCCAAGGGGGTGCTAACTGTCTTGGCTTTGTCCATGTTGAACCTCTTCAGAATCTTCTCAACATATTTCTCTTGACTTAGCCACAGTAGCTTCTTCTTTCTATCTCGGATGATCTTCATTCCGAGGATCTGCTTTGCAGGGCCGAGATCCTTCATTGAGAATGATGCACTCAATGCCTTCTTCAAGGCAGCAATCTTCAGCTCATCTTGGCCCAGAATCAGCATATCATCAACATATAGCAAAAGGATCAGAAAATCTCCAGTCTCATACCTCTTCACAAATACGCAGTGGTCGGCATCCGTCTTCATGAACTTGTGCATGAAGGAATCAAACTTCCTGTACCACTGTCGAGGTGCTTGTTTCAAGCCATAGAGACTCATCGTCAATCGGCATACTAGGCCTTTAAGTCCTAGAGCTTCAAATCCTTCCGGTTGTTCCATGTATATTTCTTCTTCCAACTCACCGTGAAGAAATGCCGTTTTCATATCCATTTGCTCTACCTCAAGATCCATTGTAGCTGCCATGGCTAACACAGTTCAGATCGAGGTCATTTTCACAACAGGAGAGAAGATTTCCTCAAAATTAACTCTTTTCTTTTGATTGCAGCCTTTCACTACAATCCGGGTTTTGTATCTCAGCTTCTGCCCGTTCTCTTCCTATTTGATCTTGTACACCCACTTGTTCTTCAGAGCTCGTCTTCCTTTGGGTAGCTCGGTCAGCTCATAGGTTTAATTCTCATGCAGGGATTTCATCTCTTCCTGCATGACCTTTTCCCATTCTCCTTTCTCTGAGCTCATTACGACCTCATCATAACTCTGAGGCTCACCATCTTCAGCAATGGTGGTGTATTCATCATCAGGGTACCTTGTAGAAGGTCTCCTTTCTCTAGTGGGGTATCTCGGCTGTTGTTCCTCAGCCTCTTCAGAACCCGATTCTTCATTTTCAACCTGGATCCCAGCATCATCAGCTTCTTGCTAGTCATCATCTTTGACATCGCCTTCAGCAATTTCTTCACTGGTTTCTCCCTCTGCTTCAGCATTTTCACGAGGGACGGGTTCTTCTCTTCGGACAGTAACCCAGACTTGGGGCTTCGAGATATCATGGATAGTCTCATCCTCATGGAAGACTACATCTCGGATTCTCACAATCTTCTTGTTGATTGGATCCCACAGTCTGAAACCAAACTCGATTTTAGGTGAACCGAGGTAAATGCACTCCTTCGCCTTGGCATCCAGCTTTGCCCTTTCATCCTTAAGAATATGCACAAAGGCTTGGCATCCAAACACTCTCAAGTGTTCATAAGTTGCTCTTCGACCCGTCCAAATTTCTTATGGGATTTCTCCTTCAAGTGGTCGTGATGGTGAGAGATTTATTAAGTCAACGACAGTTCTAACAGCCTCTCCCCATAATGATTTTGTTAACCCAGCATTGGACAACATACTTCGGATCTTCTCTTCAATAGTCAGATTCATTCTCTCAGCAAGTTCATTCAACTGCGGAGTCTTGGGAGGTGTCTTCTTAAGTCTGATCCCGGCTTCTCTACAGTAAGCATCAAAGGGACTGCAATACTCTCTACCATTATCTGAGCGAACAACTTTCAACTTCATACCAGTCTTCCTTTCCACCTTAGCATGAAATTCTTTGAAAAATTGGAATATTGGCCTTTGGTCTTCATCAGATATACCCATACCTTGCGAGAGTGGTCATCAACGAAAGAAACAAAATACTGAGCTCCTCCGAGTGATCTTTCGGGCATGGAATAGACATCAGTGTGGACGAGGTCAAGAATGTTCTTGCGTCGTCTGGGTTGATCCGGTCTCGCAAACGAAACCCGGTGCTGCTTTTCGGCTAAGCAGTGCGTGCAACTCTCCAGCACTTGACCCTTCAACCCGGTCAGTAGTTCTTTCTTTTCCAATATTTGGAGCCCTTTCTCGCTCATGTGACCAAGGTGTTTATGCCACAACTCCAAGTCTGGTGCATCCCGGACTGAGTTGGCTTCTCCATTTATCTTTCCTTGCATCACATACAAGGAACCATCCTTCTCTCCTCAAGCCACAACCAAGCTTCCCTTGGTCAGCTTCCATCTTCTTCCTCCAAAGTAGTTTACTAACTCGGCATCATCTAACTTTCCTACCGAGATTAGATTCAATCACATGTCAGGTACATGCTTCACATCTTTCAGCATAAGTCGGCACCCAACATCTGTTGTCAGGATTACATCGCCGACACCAACGATTTTGCTGGTCACCTGATTACCCATCTTCACAACACCAAAATCTCCCTTTTTGTATGTGGAGAAAAAACCTTCATGTGGGGTGACGTGGAATGAGGCATAGGAGTCAACTATCCAGGTGCAATCTTCATGGGCTACGTTCAAATAATCTTCACCAAGGAGGAATATCTCGGCATTAGCAACCACAGCCGTGGTGCTCTTATCATGCCTCTTCTTGGGTATAATCTGATCCGGCTTCACACAGTCGTTTTGTTCATCACTCTGTAGAGTCCTGCAGTTTGACTTCTTGTGTCTTGTCTTCCCATAGTAGAAGCACTTCAATTCATATCTTGGCCTAGACCGGCCTCTGGACTTGTCTTGCCCTTCACGACCCCGATTTCTGCTACGACCCCGGGTGTCAGATTTGCTTTTCTCGGCAATGATGGCATCGCCCGAGCTGCTTGCACCCCGTTCTCTTCTCCTAGCTTCTTCATTCAGGAGACTATCGGTCACAGCATCCATCATCAATTTTCCTTCTGGAGCCGAATTACTCAGCGTCACTACCAGAGTATCCCAGTTGTCTGGCAGCAAGCTCAACAACAACAAAGCCTACATCTCGTCCATAATCTTCATATTGGCTTTGGTCAGCTGATTCACAATCCCTTTGTAGGTGTTGAGGTGCTCAATCGTACTCATGTCGTCCTTGTATTCTAACTTCACAAGCCGGCGAACCAGGTGCGCTTTGTTCTTGGGAGTCTTCTTCTGAATCATGGACTCTAGCTTGTTCCACAACTCAAAGGCATTCGTAAACTCGGCTACATGCTCAAAGAGGCTTCTGTCAATATATTTCCTAATCGTAGCCACTGCCTTACGACTCAGGATCTCCCAGTCCCTGTCCGACTTGCCAGTCGGCTTCTCTTCCAGGACAATGGGTTCATACAAATCTCAGCAGATAAGATGATCTTCCATCATCGACCTCCAGTAGTGGAAATTATCTACAGTCAGCTTGAACATATCTCCATCATGAGTTATGTCGCTGATCTCCATCTTGTCTCCTTCAGAACCCATTGAACCTGGGCTCTGATACCACTCTAGGGTAAAAGAGGACCAGGATGCTCACACTTTCCTCTGTTGGATGGAACTCGGTCTACGCAGTCAAAACCCTCAAACAGAAATCGAATCAAAAATGCGGAAACGTAATAGATCAAAACGAGGATAGAGATGAAGAAGAACACACAATCAAATAGCTTTACGTGGGAGAAAACCTCCAAGAGGAAAACCCACGAGACCAAGTCCAGAATCAAAATATCCACTATAATTTTTAACAGATTATAGAGGATCAAAACAACACCACGTTGGTGGCTCTCTCAACCTCTCCAACAATGATGGTCACTCAAACACTCAGTGTTTCACTCCGAGCTCTCAGAATGCGGAGATATCCTCATGCTCAAACGGTGAACAGCGTCACCTCTCTCACTAGCTACCACTCTCTTTTTCAGAGCTGTCGCTTCCTTTTTCAGAATTCTGATCTCTCTGTCTCCACCTATAAATGTTCTATTTATAGAGAGCAAATAGGTTTAGGGATTTCTGTACCCTAAACAGAGTTGGCCGAGGTCAACCCTCGGGAAATGGGCCCAAGTCAAACTTTCCCTTTTTCAGTGCATAGGGATTTGGGCCTGGCATTATAGCGGAATATCCAACACCAGGATTCATTAATTTAACTTATCAAAAGTAAAAATAATAAAATAACCCTATAATTATTACTAGAAAATATATTTTTAACATCGATTTTCAGATTTTATGAAAATCGATGTAAAAAAAAAACATGGTGACATATTTGTAAATAAATTGAGTTCGTTAACATTGATTTCTAAAAAATCGATATTCCTAGCTAGATTTTAATATCGATTTCTAGAAAATTGATATCGTGAAATGCTAAATCAACATCGATTTTTACTCAAAATTGATGTTGACCCTCCTTAGATTAAAATTCCACTCTAGCGCCTTGAGTTCACAAAGAACCCTCTCTTACTCTCTCATTGTGCACTTTCTTCCTCTCCACCATTAAGTAGCCACATCATCTAGGCCCTCTCTTACTCTTCGCCATTGTACTGCCGCGTTGTCGCCTCTCCGTCACCGCTCTTGTGGTACTGATTTGCCTCGTTACCCTTGTTGTGCACTCTCTATCGCATCTATTATAAGTGTATGAAGGGATTATGTTACAGGATATGGATGGGGTTACGGGGTAGGGATTATGAGGCTATATAATTGAGGGTGAAGGGAGGTTACGAGGTGATGGTATATATAGGGGTTGGGGTTATGGCACAGTGGGGTTGGGGTTATGAATTTTTACTTGGTTATTTGTTGTTGTAAATTATGATTTTGCTTCTTTTCTTAGTAGATTAAATAAATTATAACTTGTAATTGTACATTGCTATAGGCACATATATTGTGTTAGTGGTTTCTTTTAAACTTGAGTTAGTTTTGAGGTTGAAGGTTGTTAACTTCTTTATTATAAGGAGGCCATGGCTCGGTAAGTGTCACGTTGTTACAACAGTAGCTTTTGCCTTTTCCCAATTTTTATATCGTATTGTATAATCATTTGCCTGTATAGCTTGTTGGTAAAATTCCTTTCTACATTACCTTGTTGGGTTTGGATCCTTGCTTGATCCTCTAGATTCATTTTTATTTTGTTGAGGGGACAAGTAATTTGAATTCTATGTGATTTTGAATAAGTTGGCCTAGGGAAAGCAAAAAGGGGCTTTGAATCTTTTGCTCTTGACACCATAGAGTAGAATTGAAGGTGAAAACTACTTTGTGTTGTGTTGAAAAAGTCCTCAAAATGGCCACTACAGGCTGTTGAACTCAACTTTGTGAATGCTGATGGAGCTAGTGATACCTTGCTCCATTAATGAAACATTTACTAGTTTTTGTCTAACTTGTAGATTAATTTACATTAGCCCCTGCTAAAGGTATTATGTAAAGTTTGGAGTTATTAAAGGTTGCAGCCACACTCTTGTATTTTTAAGCTAATATTCTCCCAATAAAACAAAATCAGCTACATCAAGGATTCTAGTTTTAATCGACCAGACAATTTTCTAAGGATATTAATTCAGATGCACCAATATATGACAGTAGTGTGGTCAGTATTGTTAACCACATTTATGATCAACCTGAAAATTTGGTAAACCCCATGCACCCATATCTAATTGAATCATTTTTTTATGAAGCTCTACAGACTCTTTCCACTTCTGAATCATTTTAAGGTATACTCATCATGGTTGGAAATCATGAATGGTTATAATGATAAATGCAAAACATATAATATTGCCAAATCATTATGATATTTCAGTTTGGAAAACTTATCATGATTATGTTATCTTAGGTTGTTCTCTACATTAAGGGTTTTTTTATCAGCATAATATATTTTGATTTTTTATTTATATGTTTATTTTTTCTTGGCAATTGTTATGATTGGTATATTTGAAAGTTGTGTATGGTTTCTTGGAAAAGAATTGAATTACTAGTTAGTAATGACATGAGCAGGTAGACATATAATGTTCCATAGATTTTTCTATACAAATAGCTTACATATGTTTTTTAACAAGCAAGGCATCTCTACAATAGATTACAACAACAAGGTCAATACAAATTAATAATGAAAGGCTTTAGGTGAAATAAGAATATGCTTTAGTAAATGTAATTATGATGCTTCAAAAGTAAATAGTTCATGAGTATCTTCTTGTTCATTGTGAGAAGTAGACAAATTTGATTAAGGTGTTGTGTTAATAACCTTTTCATTTTATTTTATTTCTCATTGCTTTAGTATTTCAAATATTTTATCCATTTTTTGAACGGTATACAAGGGAATATACTTGGTGTCTCTGACAAAATCAGTTTGGTTAACTGTTCACAACATTGAAGCTCTTTATTGCCATATACTTGAATTTAACTTGTAAGTTCCGCTTTGGTGATTATGTTTTGTTTATTTTTAAAATGTTGTCATGCTAGTCAACTTTGTTAGACTAGTGTGAGAATGTTTATGGCTTTATTCTCTTCATAACAATCTTGATATTGTGACCAAACTATTAATTGGGTCTTTGCATTTTGTGTTAGACTTGAATTGAAGTTATTTATAATCAATATTCAATTAAATAATGATAAGAATTATTAGCAATGTCCTATAAACTTTCTTGACAACTGATATTGTTTTTATGTTAGACTCGATGTACAGAATTTTTCTTTGCGTAAGTTTTGTTTTGAAAACCTAATAATATGTCATTAACATTGTTAGAACATAACAACATCGATTTTGACAAAATCGATGTTGTATAGTACATAACAACATCAAATTTGACCAAAATTAATATTGTTTTTTACTATACCACATCAGTTTTGAAAAGAGCTGATGTAGATTAGTATTTTCAACATCAATTTTATAACTGATGTAAAAAATGACCTACTTTTAATTACGGTAATTTGAACATCAATTCAAAATCGATGTTAAATATTCTCTAGAACTGATGTAAATAACTTATTTTCTAGTAGTGAATAAATTATTGATGTAATTTTGTATGCACTTAATAATAATTAATATAATTTTCTTAATTGTGTCAATCATTTAAAATAAAAATATTAGATAATTCCAAACCAACAAGGGATTACGGTTGTGATTAATCTCTATGTGACATATATTTGAGTTTTTTAATTTGTGAAAAAGAGTTGATAACACTTATTATGAATCACATCATGATTAGTTGGGAATGAATTGCACCTAGTAATTTCTCTTTACAGTGGGGTTGTTTGATTCAATTTTTACTTGAAGCAAGTTAAACAATTTCATAAATAAGACATGCACTATAAAAAAAAATTTATAATATCAACCAATTAAAATTTGCATGCATGATAATTATCGTAAAAATAATTCCAAGTATATAACAACTTATTGATTTGTGAAAGCTATATACATCATCCACACATAAAAGTTAAACTCATAAATAAAGCCAATAATTGTACCAAAAATAATAACTTGGGGTTGAGTGAGCTTGACCTGACTCCAGGTTGATTTGAATGAATTTGTGTTTTGTAATCAGGTTGAATGCATTTTGAAGATAAGTTCAAGTTATATTCTAGGTTATTTCAATCTAATTTAGTGTTTTACATTTTTTTTATATGAAGTATACTATTTTTTAACAATTTATTAATAATAATAAAAATGATTTATTTAATAATATTCTATATAACATAATAATCATATTATTTATTTTAAAATATATTATAAAACATACATTAGTTTAAGTTATATATTTATTTTATTTTATTATTTACTATACATAAGATTGATATATTATATTAAAATGTTGAGTGAATACTATTTTGTCCTACCCATTTCGAATCTTTATTGAGTCGAATTTAAATTTTAATAAAAGATTCAATCAAAATTTCAGGCAGAATAACAACAAAGATAAATGGTCCAAACTCTTCCCTTGCTCACCTCTAAGGCTCTAATAATAACACAAAAAAGGCGTATAGTTACCGATCCACCACCTCATCCAAAAAGGAAAAGCAGATATATATGGAGAAGGAAAATAAGGGGACGTGCATAGCTTACACAGAATCTGAGTCAAAATAATGCGCATCTAGCTTTCATGTATGCAAAGGAACTCTGAGGCAGAGAATAAAAAAGAAAAAATGAGGCATTTTCGATGATTGTGGTTAGTTGAACTAAGTTGTCAAGAACAAGAATCCTTCTGCTATCTATGATGCATGCCCTGTTGCAGAATTTGAAACCCAGCCCCACTGCCACAATATTAAAGTAATAACGGGCCTTGATTTGCTTTGCTCCAAGATTTTTCAATATGATGTGATTTAATGTACAAAATAATGAGTTAAGTAACACTATTGATGGTACAAGCACCCACATTGGACGAGACTTGGCCTTTGTTAACAGCCTAACAGGTTACAATTCCTATATACCGACGAAACGCATTTTGAACAGTTCCTAGCCCTAGCTACTCACCACGTGCTTATATGAAAGTATGATAGAAGTAGAAAGAATCTACACGTTTATTATATTCCCAAATGTTAGCTCCGGAAAAGAAAAGAAAAAAGTTCTTCAGAGTTTATAGCCAACCCACGTGTGGTGAAGGAGGAAAAGGAAAATCAGCAACCCCATTGGGATGTGTCAATGAGCCAACTCCATAATTTAATCATGTAAATTTAGGATACAAACACAAATAATTGAAAGTAAATTAATATCCTCCATATATAAGAATTAATAGAGAAAAGGAAAATCAGCAACCTCATAGGGGTATGTCAATGAGCCAACTCCATAAATCATGTAAATTTAGGATACAAACAAAATCATTGAAAGAAAATATCCTCCATATAGACGAATAAACATTTGCTTCGATTGGAAAAGGAAATTAAAACTTTGAATGATTTCATATCACACGGCAAATAATGAAAATGTAAAAAAGAAGAAGCTGTTTTATTTGATTGTGCGTTTAATTGTATGCTAGCCAATATACATGCTTACGTGATCCGATTAAGATTATCACGTACGGCGAAAATAATTAGAAACAAGAAAATGAACAAGAAAAGACAAGAATTGAATAGAGAGGGGTGAAGTGAAAGAACAGAAAGCTATGATATTATGTTACGTACATCGACATGAAATCATTAGTCACAAATCAAAACCATCGTTCCTAATGCTCCTAATAAGAAGATAGTTGCTTCCGGATTACTATTTGACTTTTGAGTGCGTGGGTACGTAGCTAGACAAGTGCCGATTATACCCCCCCCCCCCCCCCCAAAATAAAAAAATAAAATAAAATCGTACGTATAGCTGACTGATATAAATTTTGTCCATCCAAAATAGATTTGTTAAT
>PYAF01003871.1:437625-455232 GCA_007407185.1 Glycine tomentella
TAGCTAATTAATATAGGCTACTCCTTGTGCCTATATAACTAGGTCCTATGTTATAAATAAATCATTTTGCTAAAAAAAAATAGGAATATTTTTACTAATACGTAGTACTATGTAATATAAATTCTATTAAATAATGTTTATATTAATGGGAACAAGCTAAATTGGTACATGGACATATATTCTTTCTTGAATGTGGCCGTATTAGAAAATTTACATCAGCATGTGAATCAACAACGTTAACATTACATGGGATTGGTATGATGATCTTCCAAACCAAAGTGTTCACTGTTTTGTTTTGAGACACGTTTTAGGGGCAGAAAACGCACGGGCTATTTGGATAAGTAATGACTAATATTTATTGTCATTGCGATGTTTCTTCCTTCTACTCTTTCATCATTAGGTGCCAACATCTGGAGGCTCTAGTTATTCCCTGCAAGCTAATAATACGTGCCTCTGTTTTCAACCTTTTGGCGGCAATTAATACGGCTAACATAGTCCACCACAAACTTGAATGCTTTTCCTACCATAACACTGTCCTTGCATGCCAATGAGAGTGATACACACAGCTGTTATAAATTATAATTGCAAGCTGGCAAAAGTTTTTAAAACCTTTCTTTTCTTTTTTTGTTTTGTCCCATCCATTATCCTTTAACAAGTAAATTAGGTTCCTTCCAAGTTTCAAAGCTGCTTTGCTTAAGATACATAGAAAATCTGACACACCATCGTGTTCTATGCATAGACATCTTCACAATTAAGGTTTCAATTACCACTTTTCTTTTCTTCTCTTTTAAGTGCTTTTGAGATATTGTTCTCTTATCAACATTAGAGTTTAATTATTTAATAATCATATGTTAATCTTTAATACGAACTTTTATTACATGAATTATCAAGTTGAAATTTTAATTATATTATATCATGTAACAACTTGAAAGCATTGTTTTGTCCTTTAAATTACCGTTTGCAATCATAACAGCGCCCATAATATTATAATTTTGAAACCACATTTCGATCATAATTGCTTTCCCACAACTTCAAACCTTAGCCAAAAGTAAAGATACGTATATAGGTTGTTAACAGGGCTTCTTCCAAGTTTCGTAAGACAGCAAATTGATTTCATTTGTGAATCTATATTCTATATATCGGTGATAGGTTTTAGTCACTGTCTAATCATTGCTCAAAAGTGTTGCAAGCCACACTTGCACAGTGGTCTGGTACTATCAGAGTAGCTCACAAGGAGTTAGTACAAAGAAAGATATATAATTTGTTAAAAAGTCTTGCGGCTGTTGGAGTATATCTTCGAAAGAGTTATTGACACCAACTAAAACACCAAGCTGAAAGCTCCCTTTTTTATCTCTGAGCAAATAAATAAACAATTAAAATTAAACTAAAGCAAGTAAAGGGATGAGGGGAAGAACCTAGCAGCTACAAAAAAAAAAAAAAAAAAAAAAAGTTGATATTTTATGCTACATTTCATTTATAATGTCGGTCACTAGCAATTTGGCGTACGTTTTCGTTGTAGTTTGAAAATGTTGGACAATGACATTTGGAATTTTGTGACGAAGAAAACAACAAATCCAATCTAATATCGACTAAGCTTGCTCAAGCATGCATCATTGAATAACGGGAGATGAATACATCAGTAATCCCACATAAGCATGTTCTCAGCAAAATTTTAGACAAAGATTTACAAAGTGTTTAAGATAAATATGTTTCAAAATAGTGCTTTCATAATTCAGATTCTGAAAGTAAATATTTTTTAAAAAATTAATACATTCAGTTAAACTTTTTTTAATAAAAATAATGATTCTTTTTCTAGATCATGAGAGATGATAAAGAAAATTATCTATTTAAGCTAAAGTAATCAAATTCAAATATACATATACTTTTTAACTTTTTTGTCAGAAAAAATAGTTTCAGAATTTACCTTTTTTGTAAAAAAAATATTCACTTATCTAATATTTAAAAAAAAAAACAAATTTATTACAATTTTTTTCTTAAAAGAACGCTTACAGGTGAAAAATATTTTTAGATTTTACCTTTTGGTGAAAAATTATTTACACATCTGAAATTAATAAAAATATTTTAAAAAAAAACTTGAAGAAAAAAAATAAATAAACAATGCTGACAGCTTACAGGGCTAAACACATTCATGCTTACAGCTTACAGGAATAAGCGAGATAACAATACGTATAATTAGATCTTTTATATTTCACTCTCGTTACTTCTTATAAAATTAATAAAATGGATAATTCTAAATTCTCCCATGAAATTTTCTTACATGCAAATTGTATGTTATTTATGTTTCCAAGACATTAAATATAGTTTTCTTTATTTAATATTTTCTTGTCCAAATTTTAGGAGAACTGTAGGAGAACATTACAGAAAAAAATCAAATCATTTTTTTAAGAGAATATAACATTACTCTTAAGTGCGTGATTGGAAACAATTTATTATGACAAATAATAAATTTTATATTTCTCTCAAGAAGTTATAAAAAAAGTAATAATTTCTTCAAAATAAATTATTATTTTTATCAGAAAATAAGCTAATTTAAGCAAGCATTAATCTTAGAAAAAACACATTCTTCTTTAAATATCAAGTATTAGTATCACCTTTACTCACAAGTCCCAAGTATTTTAAAGAGTTTTATTTGAGTCAGTTTTACTGCTTGAAAGACTTCATCATTTAACATGAAATTCAATATATGTTCGGATGAGAGATCAAAAGGGCACTCATGCTTCCACATGGTTATAGATACATGTCATTTTTATTTCAACACTATCTCTAAACACGTGGATTTAGTGTAGAGTTATTTAATTAGTAATTTTAAATTTAAGTCCGAAATATAACTGTGATAAATATTTAAAAGTAAAATTTTATCATTTATAATGATTGTATTTGACTCTAGTATGATTGTTTCTCGTAAAAAATATCTATGATATTGAATAAAAAATAATTACCTCAAAACTAAGACCATCAAATGATTATTTTATATTATTGATGGTTTTGTTTTTATGTGTGGCCATGTGTACATGAAAATTAAAAATAAAAATATTTTACTAAAGATATTTTTTTATGAATTTTTACTAAAGATATCTATCATATAAAAAATATGAAAATCTTTCAACACTTGATTTTTTTATTTTAATAATTAAAAAATTGTAATAAAGCATATTTGATACTCTTTAACATGTACTTATGGATACAGATTTTTCCCTGAATCATAATTCACAATTAAACAGAGTTGGATTTTGGCCACTTCAAGTTGTTGGGTTTAGCTCATTATGCCCACTCCAATGTGTTGTCACTCTTGCCACCGGCCTTTAATGGGTACTAGTAATATCATGGTTTCGTGTAGCCTTTTGATACTTGTTTATATTTATAAATTTAAAATAAAAGCCATTAAAAATAGGTTAGTACTTAGTGGCAAGGATTTATATAATTTATACGAGGTCATACTTCAAAATTCATTAATTATTATCGAGGAGGGATAGTTTTGCATAATTATCTACAATGGAGAGAATATATGTACTATGTATAGTCTCTACAAAGAACTATTATGGTTGTGTAAAGTTTAAAATAATTTTCTTGTATATCTTACTCTTATATATAATTAAATTAGAATATACAATTTGGGGAGCTTGACCTTCATGCTCTTTACTCTCTCAAGTCTCAAATAGGCATTATGAATATATTTTTTTAAGTACATTTCTCACACTATACTTGTAAATAACAAAAAAAAAATCCACTCAATTATCTCATCCTTTTATCATTATTTGTATTCTTGATCTCTTAATTGTCTATTCCTTTTAATTTATCATCTTTTATCTCTGAATTTTAGTTGAATTTTAATATTTAAAAAATATAAATATTTAAAATAACTTTATATAACAATGTAAATTATTCTATATAAACATAAGATATAATTTGTTTATTATAAATTTTAATTGTATAAAAATAAATATTTATCTTTTGCAATTTACATTTTAAAAGACAAGTTTATTATTTTACAGAGGAGCTCTCACGATTTCATCAAATTTAAAAGGGATTCTTTTGTAATGTTTCTCCAATTTTATACATCTCTTGCCCAAACTAGGAATTTTCTTTAGGTCATTATTTGAGGATTGGGTTTACCTTTATTGATTTCCACTTGTAAGCCCAATGGCCCATAAGCTTCTGCCGCTATCTTTGATCTTCCCGTGTGTAGAGTACCAGGCATCGGGTCAATGGCTCTTGCCGCCTACACTTCTCAAGTTGTTTTTTTTATTTGTTAACTCCCAAATTTTGCTGTAAAATTCAGTGGTGAGGATTCAGCAGATGACTGCCAGCTAAGATGAAATTTGACTAATTTTTATGTCACTTGAATGAAGTGAAGGTTAATTTGGTTGAATATGAAATTTTTGACTTATCAATATTAGCAAGAAAAAAGGTTACATGAACAAGGTTAATGTAATTATTTACAATGTTAATTGAATGATATAATTTGGCTAATATTAATGTTAACGGAATGAAAAGGAGATCAATTCAGTTGAATGTGCAAGTGACTAATATTCAGTATTTATTGGATTTGAAGTTTAGCTAAACATGAATAAGGTCATTTCAGCTACTTACAATGTTAGTCGAATAACATATTTTGGCTAACTTGTATTAGAAAATTAGCTGAATTAAGTTAGATTTAATTTAATAAAGATAAGATGATATTTTCACAATTTTCCCTCAAAAAATAGGAAGTGATTACCACTTCTTCAGCGTTTGAAACAATTGATAAGTTAGTTTGTGGAAAGATGAGAATGTGTGCCGAAATCAACCACTGCTTGCTAAATTCAACTACCAGAATTAGCCGAATCAATGTAAAACTAGTCAAATTACTCCAAACCTAGTCGTATAACTAGGCTGTAAAACCATGTTCTAGGAAGTTATCAAATAGAAACATGTGATTCAGCAAGAGATTTAAATTTTTAGCATGTGAATTAGGCCTTGTACTTCAAATTTTAAACACACACAATCAATCCAAATTCCAAAACACAAGCCTATTTTATCTTGCACTTATTTCATCACTTATTTTACAGTATCTACCATTTGTTGCTTTCATTTAAAGTTTTCCTTTACCGTGTTTCCTTTATTGCTTTCCTTTATAGTATTTCAACTATTACCTTTCATGCAAAATCCTTTCTTCTCCATTCACCTACACCAAGCGCTTTTCGGAGTAGTTTGGGAACCCATAGCCAAGGAGTAGATTCCCCTTCTTGGCACAAATCTTTTGATTATTTTGAGATCTTGTCTAGATAAGGCTGGCCGGAATGTATTTTGGCTTACTTTGAATTTTTAAGCGACAACAATATTCTATCCGAAATGTTTTTCTTGACATTTTGGATTGGTCATTTTGAAAGACAAAAAGAGAGTGCGTTCCGGATGTAATTTTACATTTCAGATTGTTCATTCTGAAAGGCAAAAAGGAGTGTAGGAAGCAACTGAGAAGTGTAGGAAGTAATAGTCCAGATTAAAAGGGTTGAATAATTTGATCAAGAAGCAGTACTAGGCCATAGAAAATAATTTGTAGGATTCATTCCTTGGCCGAAGCCCCTAAAACATTTTAAATAATTATACTCTAAAAAAAAAACCCCCTAAAAACCCCAAAATATGAAACACTTGCATGTACGTCTGTATGTGTTCTATAATTTGTTTAATTCTTTCATTTTAACTTAGCTTGCAGTTGGATTGCTGATTAAGTAGGCTAATCTTCTAATTGGATGATTTCTTGTCCAAAAATATGGTTTGACATGATAAAAAATTATTTTGATTTCATGATATAGATAAGATCACTAGATTAACAATGATTTACAAAGAAATTGCACATCGTGTTACAAAACTTTAAGATAAAACATATTTATAATGATTAAAAGCTTTTATTCTTTTATATATGTTGATATCTGTCCACCGAACCCCAACTTATGGAAATCTTTAAGCCTAATTGGTTGTGTTCTGGCCTTCCTTCACAGTGGCATTATGGCCCAAATACGAAGCATCTTGCTTTTCCTAAAGAAATGTTAGAATAAGTAAATGGATCACGGGGCCTAGTTATAGAAAACGTTTCAAATTTATAATTATAGAGATAGAGATGTACATGTACCCAAGAAAAAATTATATGTGAAAACGATTGTTGCACTACACTTCTTATCCAAGATATCATTTAAAGAACAGCATGCATTATTAAATGAGTTATTGTATGTTTGGACTACCTTGTTTCAAGATTGATTTTCAGTTTTTCTTTTCTTGTCATAGGAAACGAAGACAATCTCAATATAAAAAATTTATAATAATTCACGCTGCTGAACTAATAAAGTTAAATTCCTTGACATTTTTTTAATATAATAAAAAAATTAAAAAATTAAAATTATCGGCTAAAATGCACTTAATAGCACATTGTGAAACTACTAAAAGAGGCATGTATATCTAACTGATCTCGCGTTATCAATTAGAACTTTCAGATACGGTTTCTAATCTTTCGTCGTTGCAACCATAGCAGAAATAAAAGATGTCTTGCTCTTTGCTTCTTCTTCTTTTCTAAAAAAAAAAAAAAACAACACAAATTCTTGAAATAAATTTGACGTGAGTTTCCTGTGATTCACACAAAAAAAAAAATTGATACGAGAATATTTACGTAATTCAGTATTAACAAGAAATTATAATGTCCTAAATAAGTTGCCTCCTATAAGATGATTTTTGGAATCCAGTGCAAACTGTATAAGCGAATAATCTTGATATCATATATAACAAACTGAATTAAATCCACATGTTTCAATATCAATTGGGGCATTAAATCGCATGATTCATGTTCATAGCCAACTCTTCTTCGGCTGCATGATAAATGGCTTCGTAAGAAGTTGATCTGTCTTAGCTTCTGAAAGGCCAAAACAGTGCCGAATATACAAACAATTAGAAGACGCTTTTTTACTTCCTTTTCCACACTCATATTTGACGTGATTTTTTGTGAAAACGATTTCTTCAACCTCCCATCTGCATCACTAGCAAGCGTCTTCTAAATAGAACGAACTCAGAACCCGTTATATCTTACGTTCCAAAGTAGCACTTTGTCTGATTTCTTTTAGTTTGAAAGTTACTTTTAAAAAAATAAAAAATAAAGTTAAACTTATTAATTTTAGATGATGAGTTCTTAAATTTTTCTGAAGAAAATTCTGATATTTGAAATAAAGAAGAAAAAAATTAAGTAGAAGTTCAAACTCTTGAAATTAATTTTTGAGGAACTCTATTTGGTTTTCAAATTTTTCTTCATTTTTTTTTTGTTAAATTTTATCTGACTTGTTTCTTTTTTATTTCAAGAAGTCTGCAAGTTTCTCTGATCTGGCCTTCTTAAATAAGCTCTTGGGGCCATTTTAACCATGACTTTATAACATATGCCGCAACTTGAATAGCCATTATTTCAGATTGCTTTCCATTCAACCAGTACTAAGAGTCTGTTTGCGAAGGAGTTGAGTTAAAAAAATTTGCATCAAAACTCGAGAATTCTCCGTTGAACGTGATTTAGTTAGGGGTGTTCGCGGGTCAGTTTGAATCGGTTTTGGTCAAATTTAGGAACCAATCTAATCAAATTTGATCGGTTTGGTTTGGTTTTTAGAAAAAAAAATTGAAATTCAACCCAATCCAACCCGTTCATAAACGGTTCGATTAGATTCGGATCACTGGATTACCCATTTAATTTTTTTAAAAAACTACTATTTTATATCACAATTCTTTCAAATATTCTATACAATTAACATAATATTATAAAATGTATGAAAGTAGTAAAATTGATTCATTTAATACTATCAATATAATATTCTAAAATAGACTTATATTATAAATTAAAACAAAAGATTTTTGAACAAGATTTACTATAATAGTATAAATTACAACTGTTTCTTACAAATCAAGCTTTGTTATAATCAATTTTGTTGCAATCAGATTTGCTGAAACAAACAAATAAACAAAATATGATTCATTAATATTATAAACATGGTAAACAAAATATAAAAAAAAAAAAGTGAAACAAATAACAATATACCTGAAAGTAATACATTAAGAAGAGTTTTAAAGTAGGGAACATAACTCAAATGTCTAAAATACAAGGTCCTAAACAATTAGCTAAGTGTCATGATTTATTTAGATAAAACTATGGATGGTCAATTTAAGTCAATTGAGAACTTTCTTAATATTGAAAATTATTTCATTTGGTCCAATTTTTGAAAGCAATCGAGAACTTTTTTAATTATAAAAGTTTGCTATTAAAACTTTTATAACATATGAATATTGTGTTGGTCCCAGATGAACTCAAGAGGGGGTGAATTGAGTTTTATAAAACAATTAATAATTTAAATCAAACCTAATGCAATAATATGGAGATAAGAGATAAAGAAGACACAATCAATTTTAAAGTAGAAAATCCAATTGGGTAAAAAATCACGACATCCAAATTGGATAATCAATCCAATGAACAACTCCACTATGATAATTTTGTGTACAAGAGTTCCTAGTATCCTTGTTTCCTAGTCTACCCTTACATAACAATTATCCCAACTGGTATCCTTGTTTCCAAGCAAAAAGTTCTAGTCTCAATTCACCAAGAATAAAAACAGACTAGTATCCTAGTTTCCCAGTCAGAAGTCGCACATCTCAATTCATCATGAACAAATACAAAACTGGTATCCTAGTTTCCTAGCTGCGACCTTTTCCAAAGTCAAGAAGAAGAATACAATAAAATAGTTGCATTTACGCTTCTATTCCTTAATCAAATAGATACCTTTAAATCCTGATAGAAAGTTAAAGAATCAGACTTGTCAAACGCTTCTATATGATCTCACAACAATTCTCTCAATGATGTAAACATAAACTCTCTAAAAATATAATATTATTTGGAATGGAATGCATACATGAACACCAAAATATGTTTCTATTTATACTAATTTAAAGATATGATTTTCGCCAATTTTTGAATGCAATCCTAAATATATTATATCATATTATTCAATGCAATCTTAAAGATATTCTATTATATTATGTAATGCAATCTTAAAAATATTCTATCATATTTTTTAATGCAATATTAAAAAATATTTTATCCTATTTTTGAATGTAATCTTAATTTTTTTTATCTTATTATGCAATGCAATCTTAAAGCAAATATATTGGCAAGATCAATCTTCTAATCTCCTTACATAAAATCTAATGATAAATATATATATATATATAATAAAATTTATATTATTAGTACGGGTTCACGGATCGGGTTATCGGGTCAACGGATCTATAAATCTAAACTCGTGACTCAACCCGTACATGAACAGTTTTGATTGGTTCAGTTCAATTTTGACCCAAATATATAAATGACCCAACCTAAATAGTTCGGATCAATTCGAATTCATAGATGACTCGTACACTTAAACACTGTTAAATTTAGACGTGTTTTGAAAGAGACTCTAACTTTTTTAATTTGGCATGTACCGCAACGTAAAATTGTTGACACAGAAAAACCTATTTCAAATGAAATGTAAATATTTAAGAGTGAGACACGTGTATCAGTTCATGAAGTTACCTTACCATTACCTTTCTAAGCCTTATTATTTCGGTTTGTTTATATGGTTCCACACATCGAATATGTAAATAGAAGTCTAGAAGATCTCAATACCATGATGACAACTAAATTAAATCATAAAGATGAAGAAGAGTATTATGTGATTCGTCCTGGTAAAGCGTAAAACTATAATCGTAGTGCTACCTGCATAATGACTAGAGGGGACCATTTTTCCCGTGCTCTCAAGTGCATTACCCTCTTCATTATGACATCCTCACTTTAATTAGTCCCCGTTTCACACCTTAATAACTTTAGTTCGGCTGCGACATAACATTTTCCGGATTGAGGAAAAGAAAAGGAGTGAGAAGAATAAAGGTAGTTCAAAATTTTCTACAACCTTAGACCTAAGGAAACTCCTGATCGCTGCTGTCAAATCATATTCATACAGTTAATTAGCATTATATTTTTTAAAAAAAAACTTACAGTCATTTCACGTCAATATTTTTTTTCTTTACATATATTCACTTTTTTATGATAAAAAGTAAGAGACAATTAGACAACAAAGATAAAGAAAAGGGTAATAAAATCTTAATGCACTATTTCCTTTTTCTCTTTACTATATCACAAGCAGGAAGTATCAGTAGTTTATTTGTTGTTTAGTGTGAAAGTTGGATGATCATTTTTAATAGATTTTTCTTTTTAGAAACAACTATTTCGTTTATAATTGAATTCAAAATCTTATTTGAAAGATTAAAGTCTAGTTTCACTAGTTCTAACTTAATGTTATTCATCACCAATTGCATAGATAAACTATCATAAAGTTATTTCAACTTCATTAATTAATAGTCGCAAATTCTAGTAATAGATTATATTAAATATTTATATGGAGAGTTTTATGGATCATAATTATTTTACATGTTATTTTTAAACTTATTTTTTTTGGTCGTGCCACGGAACTGGATTGGGACACATGCTCCAGCAGAATTATCTCTAATACATGTGATTAAAAAAACAATTTAATGTTTTTCACTATTTTCTTGTTAATTAGGCGTTAATGCATGGTTGGAGTTAGAGAAAAAGGGTTTTGTTTGTTGGCATGAGTTGAATGATGGTGCAACAGCAGTTTCCCTTGCGATTTGCGAAGCAAGTAAGTGGAAGTTGAGTTGAAACTGATCCCAAAGCAATGATCTCTATTTTGTGCTCTCAAAACTGGGTCCCTTTTCCTTTCTTTAAATTTTCTCACAGAAAGTAGTGGGTTCCAAAGGAGGGGTCGTTCGGTAGTTGAGGTTTGAGTAGAGAGCATTCATGGGGTATTCGCAAAATATATAGCAAGAGGAAGAGAGCATGGGCTCACTCTCACAAGGTGTGGCCATGATTGGATCATGAAGCAAGCCTCGTGGGCTTTGGCTTTCCACGGTCACCTTTTTCTTTTTTAAAAAAAAAAAAAGCATTTAAATAAATATATCCCCTCCCAAATACCAAGCACCAATCCATTTATTTTTTAAAAATAAAAATCCCCCGTGACCCAAATTCAAAGAGAGGAAGGGGGGGACCAAAAAAAGCAGCGCAATAAGAATTAATTGAACAAACCCATGGATAAAAGAGAAGCAACACGTCTAAAGCATAACTGCATAAGCTGTCATTGCTTCCCTCCTTTCTTTTAACACCACCATTGGTATTTGCTATTTGCTATTTGTTACTGCAACCACAAGCGCAAGATCTAAAGGTGCAAGCAACAGCGAAATTAGAAGAAAAATGATCAAAGTAAGAGAAGGCAAGGCATTAGCACCCTCTGCTGATCTATTAGTATGTTTCCCATCCCGGGCTCATCTTACGCTAATGCCGAAGCCCATTTGCAGCCCGGCCCGGCCCGCGGAGCCCAACAAGCGCCACCACCACCGTAAGAAATCGTTCTCCCGAGGAGGCGGGGGCCAAGCGAGTCCTCTGTTATGGGCCAAAACAAAGTCAATGGGGTCGGAAATTACAGAACCAACCTCTCCGAAAGTGACGTGCGCTGGGCAGATCAAGGTCCGGCCCAAAACGACGGCGTGCAGGAGCTGGCAATCGGTGATGGAGGAGATAGAGAAAATCCACACTGACAAGAAACAGAGGAAGCGTCTGGGCTGGGCCGAGACGCTCGGTTTCAAGAAGGAGATAATGCAGTTCTTGACGTGTTTGCGAAGCATAAGGTTCGATCTTGGATGCTTCGGGTCCTTCTCCGAAACCGACATCGTCACGGAAGAAGACGAGGACGAGGACGAAGTCGTAGAAGAAGAAGAAGAAGAAGAAGAACACGTGGGTGTGGAAAGCGACGACAACGAGGCATCGAGGACTGTTTTCTCGAAATGGTTCATGGTGTTGCAGGAAGAGAATGAGAGGAACAACCGGAGAGAAGAGACAGAGGAAAGTGTGTCGGTTCCTCCTCCGAACGCATTATTGCTCATGCGATGTAGGTCTGCTCCGGCGAAAAGTTGGGTGAGAGAGAGGGAAGAAGAGGAAAAAGAAAAAGGGGAAAAGAAGGGGGAGAGTTTAAAGTCGTTGATGGAGAAGGAGAATGATGTGGTGATGCAATATGATTCTGATTTTTACGACATTTCTTCTGAGGTTGCCAAAGAGACGTGGATTGTTGGCGGGATCAGAGATCTCATGTCAAGGAGTCGAAGTTGGAAAAGATGAGATCATCGCCGACTATTTTTTCGTATGAGTACTACTACTTTGGTGTGATAAACTGGGAAATTTAATATCCAAATCCCGGTTTTATAGCTTCTGCTATTTACTAAAGTTTGTTAACCTGTACAGCTTAATTTCTGATTTCTTTGTATAATTTCCCCGTTACATATTTTGCTTCCATGTACGTGAATGAATCTGTTTACTCTCTCTTATGTAGATTCATAATTATTAGTCATTAGTCACAGGATTATGTAACTTTTTTTTCCTTAAAAAATGCACAATTGACAATTTTTATATACGTTCTTGTTAGAATTTATGCCAATATATGGATGCTACAAAGCCAGCCCCCATTCACGAGTCTAGCTGCTTTTTATTTAATATAATGTTTCAAAATTAATAAATAATATTATGTTCATAATATTTATTAAATGGTTTTTATATTATTAATAACAATTGTTCAAAAGACTTATACTTGATACTTGGTAAACAAATGCAAGACATTGGACTTGAAACATAACCCGCATCCATTGGGTATATATTTACTAAAATTTCACCCCATCGAATTCATTTTTGAGCTAGGCGAGTTAGTGGAAAACTATTGCTCATACACACACTCATCTATGTTGTTGTGTAGGCATTTGACAAAAATAACGAGTCAATCTTGATTTTAGCCCATTTGCCCCATTAATAAAATAATTTTCAACTCTAACCCAGTCAGCCCCTAATTATTTGGGTTAGGGTCCTGGCTATTGCAGGGCCAGCTTTGAAAAACAAGTAATCAGTCTCCATGACCAAAAAAGAATATGTATCTGTCAAAGGTTAATTGTTTGTATATATTACTTTTGCTCTGTTTGTTAGGGTTCGAACTATTCATACTTCAATTATATATTTATTCATAATTTTTATTTTCATTTTTTTCATCAATTATATTCTTCAATATAAAACAAAAAATATTTATATTTTTATATCATAATTTGTTTGATAAAAAATTACATCATACTTAATAAATAAATATTATATTCAAAAGCTAGAAACAAAGTTTTTTTTGACGATTTATATAAAAATTTTGGGAGCAAAGATGGGGAAAAAGGTATTTACAAACTTGCAAAAATGAGCGATAAGAAGAGTAAAGACCTCACCCAAGTTAGATGTATCAAGGATGAAAATCAAAAACTTTTGGTAAGGGATGAAGAAGTAAGCGAAAGATGGCTAAACTACTTTAACAAACTTTTTAATGGGAATGACGACAAGAATGAGGTGGTTTTGAAGGACCTTTTTGATGATCTGAATAGAAGATTTGTGCGCATAATTAATACACATGAAGTTAAGGAGGCTTTAAAGAGGATGAAGAATAATAAAGCTTTGGGACTTAATGACGTCCCTATTGAAGTGTGGAGAGGCTTGGGAGATGTGACAATAAAATGGTTTACAAATCTTTTTAATAGGATTCTTCAAACAAATAAGATGTCGGATGCTTGGAGGAAAAGTATGTTTGTGCCTATTTACAAAAACAAGGGAGATATCCAAAATTGTTCAAACTATAGAGGCATCATGCTCATGAGGCATACTATGAAGTTATGGGAGAGAGTTATCAAACATCGCCTAAGGAGGGAGACCAAGGTTTCTGTAAATCAATTTGGATTTATGCTAGGAAGATGTACCATGGAAGTTATTTTCTTGATGAGACAATTAATGGAAAGGTATAGGGAAAAGAAGAAAGACTTACATATGGTGTTCATAGATCTTGAGAAAACATATGATAGAGTCCCAAGAGAAGTCTTATGGTGGACTCTTGAGAAGAAAAATGTATCATTAAAGTATGTTAATGCAATCAAGGATATGTATGATGAGGCTCCACATGTGTGAAAGCTTGTAATGGAACATCAAGGTATTTCCCTATCACGATAGGTGTTCACCAAGGTTCAACTCTTAGTCCTTATCTCTTTGCCTTGGTGATGGATGAACTAACGAAAGATATTCAAGAGGAAGTGTCGTGGTGTATATTTTTTGCAGATGATATTATGCTTATTGATGAGACCAAAGATGGTGTTAATAGGAAATTGGAATTGTGGAAAAACACTTTGGAGTCTAAAGGATTCACGATAAGTAAGAGCAAGACGGAGTATATGAAGTGTGAGTTTTCGAGAGTAAGAGATGATGATCAAGACACAGTGCATCTACTTAGTCAAGAGGTACCCCAGAAAGATATTTTTAGATACTTGGGATCCATGTTGCAAAAAGGTGGTGAGATTGATGAAGATGTAAATCATAGAATTAGAGCAAGGTGGATGAAATGGCGGAGTGCATCGGGATTTTTGTGTGACCGCAAAATTCCCCTTAAGCTGAAAGGAAAATTCTATAGAATAACTATAAGACCAACAATGTTATATGGAGCGAAATGCTGGCCAGCACATAGGCAACATAAGCTTAAAATAGGGGTAGTAGAAATGAGGATGCTAAGGTGGATGTGTGGATATATGAAGATAGATAAGATAAGAAATGAGAATATTAGAAGAAATGTATCAGTGGTACCAGTATGTGAAAAGATGAGAGAGCATAGATTAAGGTGGTTTGAGCATGTTATGAGACGACCACTGGATGCTCCTGTAAGAACAAGAGTTTGTTACCAAGAGCTCGACACAAAGAGAGGTAGAGGTCAATCGAAACTTACCTGGAGAAAGGTAGTTAAACAAGACCTAGTGGAGTGAGATATAAATTGGCGGACGGTATGTCTTAGGACAGAGTGGAGAAAAACTATAAGCTTGATGGAGGGTTAAACCCATTAGTAGTTCTATGTTCCCGTCATTCTCTTATTTTAGTTTTTTTCCCCTTTTCTCCCTCCTTCCTTTCACCATTTTTCTCTCTTTTGTCTTATTTTCACTTTTTCTTTTCCCTTTCCCATTCTCTTTCTGTCTCATTTATGATTTATCATTAGGTTTATCTACTACCGACCTCAATTAACTTGGGTTAATAGTGTTGTTGATATTAATGTTGTTGTTACTGATATTCAAGTGAGTAAACTGTCATTATAATTAACAAAAACATTACTTAATATAAAGTTAAGTTAGTTAATACTTAATAAAAAATTGTATACTTAACAGAGAATATTACAAATAATTAATTAAGAAAAAATCGAATAAACAAATGTGTCAAAAACGTAAGGTAGATTGTAGACCGCCACTATGAACTTGTAACCCTAACATTAAATCATTTTATTAAAAAAATCTATTTATTACTTTTGATTCAATGTTCATTTAGGGTTTTCCATCAGAGAAATTTACACCATTTTTTTATATATAATATTAGCAGTCAGTTACTTTTGAAATGAAAAGTTAGAAGATATTTAGTTCTGGTTAATAGCCAAAATTTAATTGCTTCACATCCATCAACTGTTTAAGAAGAATCTTACATTACATGAAATCAAGTCCTGATATTGCACCGTCCATGTAGACATCATCTGAACTCTGAAGCAGGACAAATAACGTTACTGTCGCATATGGCTTACTTAATTCTGCATCATGTATGGCAGTTAAAGTTTATCTACATCCTCATAGTTTTGCGGTTCATTAATAATAAAGAGACTGCAAAAGCGGGATTCTGCATATGCTACTGGAAGGTCCAGTCATCTTGATGAGTCGAGTTGAATGAAGATCCTTGATTTAGAACAGAGTCAAGACAAATTGACTGATGTGGCTATATGACATCTTTGAATGTCCAATTTTTCATATCCTTTTTCAATAGATATAGACATGACACAGTTGCTACTTAATTATTTCTTATACTAGTACTAACGTGTATAGCATTGGAAATACACTCACTCAAAATAAAAGACAACAAGGTTTACTATATGAGGTAGACATGGACAAGAGGTGTCAGCTAGAGAATATTTGTTGGACACTTGAGACTCCTCTCAAATGTGTTGAAGCCTGACACTAGTGTCAGTGTAATCTAATTCCAAACCATTCCTGCAAACACAAATCCTCTGGCCTTTTGAGTAACCTTCTCACTAGGCTTAGGCACATGTGATATGTGAAGCTGGCAGGGTATTTTTGTCTCTCTAGTGTACCCTTTGTCTTTTCCTTTCTATCTCAGTGTGTGTTTGGATACCACATGTTACGGATAAAACAATATTTTATCTAATGTTATATTTTTTCCCATTAAGTAACCACCCCAGAGATAGGGGATGCGGTTAGTATCTTTCAGTTACCAGAATCTCCGCATATCAAGGAGAGAGGTTGCACGTTCAACTGCTTGGCCTGAGATAATGGGCCTCAACCATCCTATCGATGTCCAGCTATAAATACTGTTCCCATCATGGTGAAAGGTACACAATTCTAGCTCTCTCTTTTCCTTCACACAAGCACACACCGCACCCCCCAACGTGTCGTGTTCACTGTGCTGTGATCTTCTTCCTTGAGTTGCTTCGTTTTCATAAGCTTCTTAAGAGAGAGAGAGTTTGATCCAACATAAAATCACCCAACACCACTTGTTGGACATTTCTGTTCTCGTAGAGCGGAACAGTGGCGCCGTCTGTGGGGAACGATAAATTTCGAATCCCACCATCTCTCAATGGCTAACATTAGGAGGCACCGGAACATTAGACGTGAAGACCCACCCAGGAATCCTATTCCGGAGAATGTGGTGGCAGAAGACGCATTGTCCCACACAGCTTCATCTCGTGCGGGACCTGCAGCTTCTGAGCCGGCCAACACACCGGCGGCACAGGAAAACTCCGAAGCTTCACAGCGCTTCGTCCAGAATGCTCTCCAGTCACTCATGGCCCGGATGGAGAATTTGGAGAAGCGTTATGAACTTCAACGTCAGGAAGACATCCAGCGGCTAATTGCCCAATTGGAAGATCGTGATAACAGGAGACGAGAAGAAGAACGTCGGCAAAATACCGACGGCAGACGAGAAGAAGAACGTCGGCAAAATACCATCGGCAGACGAGAAGAGGAATGTCGGCAAAATACAGACCACACGGAAGATCATGTAGGGGCCGACCGTACAACGGATAGAAGACCGAGGACAACACCATCGGTTCGAACAGCTGGAACCGACCATAGGGAGCCGGTCGATCATTCCGAGCGGGGTAGGACGTCTCGTTCACAACACGAGGCTCACCGCTCATCGTCGGCCATATCACCTGAATATGCCGCCGAGGATAGACCGACGGGTGAGATCATCCGACACCCCTGTCAAGGCAATGGCATGTACCGAAGGAAGTATAGCCGGGGTCACCAGAACAACAGTCCATTTGTCGACTGTATAGTAAAGGCCCCATTCTTGGAGGATTTTGATGGATCCTTCTTGAAAAAGTATGACGGAAGTCAAGATCCACAAGAGCACATCGACGAGTTTGACATGCA
>PYAF01003872.1:0-39994 GCA_007407185.1 Glycine tomentella
CTTCCATTGGTAACTTCTTTTATATTTTTACTGCATTTATTTTCTATTTTTATTCAAACACAAATTTATCCAACAACTCTTTGTTCTTTATTTTCTGTCTTTATTCTCCAATCATTTATAATTAATATTATTGTAAAAATTACCCCAATCCCTGTGGAGACGATAACTCACTTACTCACTTTTATTACTTGTTAACGATTGGTGCACTTGCCGTATCAATTGCGCGTTAGCGCACAACCCACCACTTTCATGGACCTTGAAAAATTGGTCTTTGAAGTGGCGAAAGACGTTGGTGTCAACCTCGAACAGCTTCTTAGAGACGTTGTGCAAGGATACCCAAGCAACCTTCCCGAACAGCTTGGTCTGAAAAAAGAACAAGAAAAGGGGAACATAGACATGAATGTTCAAAAACGAACATAGAATCTCAAAGGCCCACATCATTGCCCAACTGTTAGGGTGAAGTTAGGAGGGGGCCACATTCAAGTACTTTAGCAGAGCACATTGAAATAGAGAGAATGGGAGAAGAAGACCTCACACCTCGAAGAGGCATCGGTACATGAAGAAGAAGGGAAGCGCGTCTGGCACCGTCCTCAAGCAAGGGAAGTCATCTTCCCAACTGGGCTCGACGATGACCTTGCAGGCGTCCGAGGGAGCCATCATCTGCAATATCGAGTGAAAAACATTTACAGAAACAGTGGAAGTCATGGAGGAATGGTACTTAAACACGTCCTCCCTTACCCACTCATAGCCGCGAATGACTGGGACAACAGATGACGACCCAGTGATGCATACGAGAGGAGGCTTTAACTCCTCCATGGCTGCCTTGCCTCATCCTTCCCGAACAAGAAGAAGCGGGGATGACGATAAGCAGTAGAGGCTCATTTGCCCTCGCGACAAAGGGAGACCTTGCCTGCTGACGAGGACGATAAATGCCCTCACCAGCTTGACATGAACTCACACTCTTCCCGGAGGAAGAGGAAGATCCGTTAAAATCTCCACCATGGGTGTTCTCCTCCGAAGAGTCACCCACGAAGATGACTTCACGCATGGCATGCTGCTATATCGAGCCACCAGAATCACTACCACCGATGCCTAAGGCAAAATCAGAAAAGGGTGAAACGGACATTTTCACGAGTTTACCTTAGGAAGAAAGAGAAAGCTTAAGCAAGAAGAAGAGTGGAGAAGAAGGAAACTCAGAAAAAGCAAAGACACAGGAGTGACGGTGGAAATGACAGAAGTCCCATCTATTTAAATGGGAGTGAGACCAGACGATTACTGGCGAGATTTTGAAATGTCCCCTAGAAGCTCGTGCCATGATTGAATTCATTTACCCACTACCACACGATCTCCTGTACGTGCCCACTCCTTGAGTGACACATAGGCATGATTACTGGTGCGTGGGCTGCACGCGCCTCCAACATTTAAAGAGGAGTAACACATGTTTCAATGTCTCCTCCGACGTTCAGATATTGGAAAAAGCTATTAGCCTTGACGCTTCACTTGCCTGACATATCTGATCTTATCTACAAATCAATTTAGTCCACCTTGGACAACTCTGTAATAACAACCCTGACAACCTTGTCCAGGTTCTTCCAGTCTCGATACAACCCGAACAACCTTGTCTAGGTTTAAGACATTACTTTACAAAGCTATTGACCTTGACGCACGACATTACTTATCCACCCTTGGGGGTTGATAATACTCATCATATTGTTTGCCATGACACTAGACATTCTTTATCGACGCTCATTCATCCTCTTTTGCCTACAAATCGACTCAGAGGCTGGGGGGCTTATGTATAGTCCAAAATGGTAAACTAACACGTGGCCATCACTGAAAGGTCACTATACATGTGGACACCCTCCACGTGAGCACTGATACATTAATAGTGCTTATTTATTCTCCAAGTGTCAACCCGGACACACTTGTCCGCCTGAGTGCGAACGTCGACCTTCTACAAGAGCACGAACGCTTATAGTGCATATCTCCTTATTAACAAGATATCAAATATGCCTGGTCATTCAAACAGGTATCTCTACAAATTATCTACAAGCTGTTACTTATCTACAAGTAACAGTATATCAATAAAGTACACAATATCTTTTATTTAAATTAGATAACTGTCTGTTATTATTTGTTACTAAGTCATTACTCAGTGGACAATCCCCTCATTATTCATCACTATTCATCCACGGTGGACATCCCTCTGAGACACTCTTGGAAGCCTTTTATACACTTTCACACACTCAGTTATTCTCATATAATTGATGTACTTACTTGAGTGTTGGAGTGTCTTTCCTTTATTTTACATGTTCCTCCCCTAAACAAGGTTGACTTATCATCCAACGTACAAAATTTGGAACCCACCTGGAACCCGTTTAGCTCATACGTGGAATTTGTAGATTTTTGTAAGAACAGTTTCTAAACTTAAATTACATTAAGTTAATTTCTTACTGTCAATATTTTTCAAATTTATGAAAAAATCAAAATTATAGATTTCACAAAATTAAAGAATTAAATATTTTTATTTTAATATAGGAGAACTGATATTATAAATTTTGAAAAATATAAAAATTAAATGTCTCTATTTTAAAATAAAAGGATTAAAATTACATATTTTAAAAATTAACAAACTACACCCATCCACGTTATGGTACTCATCTCTACTTACACAACCGTCACACAACACACTACATATACATACACATTTATTTATTTCCTACTAACCAAATTTACCTCTATAAATATAAAATGATAGTATATTTAATTTGCTGCTTGCTATTTACATAAGAATGTGCCATTCAATCCTTTCAATTTTCTCTACATAATATCATCAAATCATACCTCACTGGTCTTCTTTTTATCTTTTAATCTTTAATCTAAAATAAAATAAAATTTGTTCCTCCTGGAAAAATTATGCAAGAAAAAAAGCTTAGATATTAGGTAAAAATTCAGTTGTCAGTCCCTTAACTTTTTCAGATTTTAGTTTTTAGTCCATCTAATATTTTTTTCATCATTTATTTTTATTGCTCAAAATTAATTTTAAATATAAAATAATGAGAGACTAAAAATGAACAAAACAAAGATTAATTTTGAGCGATACAAAAAATGAGGGATTAAAAATGGAAAAAAAATATCTAAAGGACTAAAAATATTAACCAAAAATTAATAGAGAACTAAAAGTTGTAAAAAAAATTAAAGGACTAAAAATCTGAATCTAAAAAAGTTTAAGAGATTAAAAACTTAATTAATGATATTTTTTTATATAGCTAGTCATGAACACCTTGTTGTAAGCCCTCTTGTGGCTTGAAGGAATCAAGAGAAATCAACTTGGGAGAGACAATGTGGTTAGAATAAATACGGTGGGGGAAGGAATTACCAAGTCTTCACGACTCTCCATATTATTTTATACTGATAAAGACGTTGTTGTAAGCTTTTTTGTAACTCGAAAGAAACAAAATGAATCATCTTATTTGGAGAGACAAGGTAATTAGAAGGGTAAAAAATTATTTTCATCGTTATTGAATGTGTAGAACATTGATAAATTCGTCCTTGAAAGATAAAAATTCAAATTTTAGTCTCTGAAAGTAAAAAAGTGCGACAATTCTATCTATCAATTAACTTTTGTCTGTTACTGATAATGAAAGAGCTTACGTGACACATTCGAGGACAAATTTGTCAGCTCTCTACATATTCTTCAGGGATAAAAAGACTATTTATCAAAAATATAATTTAATTTTCATCTTTCTCCCTTTTTTAATCGTTGCAAGTATAACATTACAATAAACACTTAAAAAATATAAGAAAACAAATATAAGTTAGAACAAACATAATAATAAACATAATATTGATTAATAAATATAATTTGTTTATTGCTCTAAAATTTCTATTGTGACAACATTTGGTAGTGACAAAATCAAGTTGAGTCTCATTTTTTTGTAAGATTAACTTAATGACTGTCATATTAAAATTTTCAAAGCAATAGATAGATTATGCTTATTAATTAATATTATGCTTATTATTATGTTTGTTTTTCTATTTTTTTTAAAATGTTTATTGTAATGTTATGTTTGCAACTATTAAAAAGGGGAATATGAATATTAAATTATATTTTGGATAAATAGTCGTTTTCATCTATGAATGTGTAGAACACTGACAAATTCGTTTGTGAATATGCCACATATCGTCCGTTAAGGTACCATATATGTTCTTTCATTAACCAAAGCGGACAAAAGTTAACATATGAATATATTTGTCGCACTTTTTCACGTTTGGAGACTAAAATTTGAATTTTTATCTTTCAATGACAAATTTATGAACACTCTACATATGCAGAAATAAAAATGACTATTTTTCCTAATTAGAATAATTAAGTTATGGAAAGAACTCACTTAATATTCATGGTAGTATAATAAGTAAAAATAATATTCTTTAATTAGGAAATCCCTATAATTCTAAGATGATTTTGGCTTCTCTCCCATGTATTTTTTAAGCACTAAATCTGAATTAGTGAGAAAGATCAAGAGATGCACATTGATATATTAAGGCTTTAATATATTTTTAATCTCTATAATTTTTATTTTTTTTTTTACTTTTTTAGTTCCTAAAATATTATTCAGTCATTTTAGTTCCTGAAACATTTTTGTTTTCTTTATAAAAAAAATAAACCTATCAAGAGATGACGAGGTAAACAAAGTGCCTCATCATCCCACCAGTGTCATCCGTTTAGGCATATGGACTAAAATGACAAAAACAATTTATAAGAAATAAAACAACAAAATAGTCAAATTGCGTTCTCTTATGCAATGACATGCCACCATTGAAGAAGAACCATATATGCACCATTATCGCCACATGATCAAGTGGACAAGGAGAAGAAAGAAGAGGATGTGATGTCTCTTCCTCTTGCATCAAGAAGGTTTCAAATGATAATGATCAATTTTTATTGATACTATAGTGGAAAAAGATGATAATAATAATAATAATGATAACATCAAAGAAAATGCAGAGAACTTTGACATCCTTGGCTACATGGAGTGATAGTTAGATCTGATAGGAGAATAACTAAAAGTTATTTAGTCAGTTATATCTTCTGCTATTGTATTTCATATATATATATATATATATATATATATATATATATATATATCTTCCTCATGTACAACGATTATTCATTTGATCAATAATATTTTTCTCTTCATTCTTTTCTTTCATCCTTGTATACCTGCGTCTTCCTTGCTACTTTTCTATCTGAGCCTGATACCTTTCATGGTATCAGAGCACATCTACGATCCATGGACTCCATCCTTGATTCTCCTCGGTCTGAGACAAGCAACACGAGCACACCAGCAACAAAAATCATCATGAAATCTTTTTCAATCCCAATTGCAGACAAACTGGATGAAGAGAGCTTTCTGCCATGGCAGCAACTTGCCTTAGCCTCCATTCATGGTCACAATCTTCAAGACCATCCTGATAAAGACAAAGCCCCTGCATAGACATTAGAAAACCAAGAAAGCATAATGGAAAATACAGCATACACCCACTGGCATCAACAAGATAACCTTCTTGTTTCTTGGCTCCTCTCATCGATGAACATGGCATTCAAAAACAGAATGGTAGGATGCAATTTTGCTCATCAAATTTGGACAAAGCTCCAGACTTATTTTTCTTCACACACACATGCAAAGGTCAAGCAACTCAGAAATCAACTAAAGTCTGTCAAAAAGAAAGGCTCAACTTCAGAATATCTTCTCCAAATCAAGAAAATAGTTGACTCCTTAGGAGCTGTTGGAGATACTCTCACTAATGCAGAACACTCTGAGGCTATCCTTGATGGATTAAGTGAAGAGTATGCTCCTCTAATCACATATGCTATGTCCAGATCTCCTCCTTTCTCTATAATTGAACTGGAAGCATTCCTATTGGCTCAAGAAGATATGCTTGACCGTTTCAAGAAAACAGAGATTACCCCTGTTCAAGCCAACTTCAGCCAACGAAACACTACACAAGATTATCCTGGAGGTCGTTTCTCAGGTGGACGCAGAGGTAGAGGGGGTCGTACCTTCAGAGGTAATAGAAACCAAGGTTCTTTTTGGAATCAAACTTGATTACAATGTCAAATTTGTGGTAAACATGGTCATCCTGCATTAAGATGTTTCTACCGCTATGACACTACATATCTAAACACCCCTCAAGAACCTCAGCAATAGTATCCTCAAAATCAAAATCAGAGAACTCCACGTCCACCTCCACCTCCTTCTTTTCACCATCCCATAGCCTATCTAGCAGGTCCCGCATCTCTCATTGACACAGCTTGGTATCCTGATTCTGGAACTACTCATCATCTCACGCATGACTTTGGTAATCTCTCATCTGGTTCTGAATACAATGGTTTTGATCAGATTCATGTTGGCAATGGTGCAGGTATGCCTATACAACATGTTGGTCATTCTTCTTTCACAACTTCTCACTCACCCACTGTTTTTAAACTTGCTAATCTTTTACATGTTCCTTCCATTACCAAGAATTTAATAAGTGTCTCCCAATTTGCCAAGGATAACAATGTTTTCTTTGAATTTCATCCTGATCATTGTTTTGTAAAATCTCAGGTCAGCAAGAAAATTATTCTCAAGGGCACTCTTAAAGATGGCCTCTATCAGTTCATCAATGTCCATCTAAATTCATAATCTTCTGTTCAAAACTCACCCATTGCCCTGTTTTTTGCATCTAATTCCTTTGATCTATGGCACAAAAGATTAGGCCATGTTGGCCCTAATGTTGTTAGAAATGTATTAAACAAATGTAATCTTCCTTCTATAGTTCAAAAACAATCTTCAGCTTACTCTGTTTGCGAAGCTTGTTGTTTAGGAAAAATACACCAATTACCTCATTTTCACTCATCTACCATGTATAATTCTCCACTTGATGTGATTTTCATTGACATTTGGGGCCCTGCTCCTATAACTGGTACATCTGGCTGCAAATATTATGTGTTGTTTGTTGATGCTCACACAAGGCTTAACTATCTTTATTTACTGCAAAATAAATCTCAAGTTTATTCTATTTTCCTACAATATAAAACAACCATTGAGAATCTCACAGGGTTTAAGATCAAACATATTCAAACTGACAATGCAAAGGAATTTACATCCAATCATTTTACTCAGTTCCTTAAGCTCAATGGCATTACTCATAGACTCACCTGCCCTTATTCACATCAACAAAATGGTAAGGTTGAAAGGAAACATCGCCATATAACTGAGGTTAGTTTAGCTCTCTTAGCCAATGCTAAATTACCTTTACTTTACTGGGAAGAAGCTTTTAGCATTGTAGTTTATATTATTAATCGTTTACCATTACCTGTGCTTAATTTTAAATCTCCCTTTCAGCTAATCTATCACAATACACCAGATTACAGCTTTATGAAAGTTTTTGGATGTGCTTGTTTTCCTCTAATTAGACCATACAACAAACATAAACTTGAATTTCGATCCACTAAATGCCTATTTTTAGGGTATGCTGCTAACCACAAAGGCTATAAGTGTATGTCTCCCTCTGGCAAAATCTACATTTCTAGAGATGTGATTTTTGATGAATTTATTTTTCCTTATTCTGATATGTTCTCTAACACTTTTATTGCTTCATCTTCAAATCCCTCATGTTCTATTCCTCAAATACCTCTTTTATCCACACATAAAGCCATTACTCCATCTCCTGTTACGCCACCCACTGGTTCCACACCACCACTGCATTCATCTTCTCCACCTGCTACCAATCCAAATCCAAATGTTGTGACCTTAAGTCATCCTATGCAAACTCGCAGCAAGTCAGGCATTTATAAACCCAAATCTTTTGCAACCACATCCACTTCTTCAACTCCTGACTTAGTTAACTCTGCACCTCTCAATATTTCTCAAGCCCTAAAATGCCCACATTGGAAACAAGCAATGGTTGAAGAATACACAGCCCTCATCAATAATGATACCTGGACCCTTGTTCCACCTCCAACCCACACACAACCTATAGACTGCAAGTGGATTTTTCGAATCAAGAGACACCTTGATGGCAGAATTCAGAGATACAAAGCACGCCTAGTTGCCAAGGGATTTCAGCAAAGAGAAAGATTTGATTTTAATGAAGTGTTCAGTCCAGTTGTTAAACCAGTTACAGTTCACCTCATTTTATCTATTGCTCTTACAAATGGCTGGAATATCAGACAATTTGACTTTAATAATGCTTTTCTAAGTGGTGTTCTACATGAAGATGTCTACATGAGTCAACCACCTGGATTTCCTAGCAGCAATCCTCAACTTGTCTGCAAATAAAACAAAGCTATCTATGGTCTCAAACAAGCCCCTCGTGCTTGGTTTCATACCCTCAGCCTCACATTGCAGAAGTTTGGATTTCAAAACACCAAGTCTGATGCATCATTATACACCAGATTCACTTCCTCTTCCACTATTTATATTCTTGTCTATGTTGATGATATTTTAATCACAAGCAATGATTCATCTGAAATTTCCTCAATTATTTCTTACCTCAACAACCAATTCTCCCTTAAAGATCTTGGTACCATTCATTTTTTTCTTGGTTTAGAGGCATTCTACACTTCTTCTACTACTCTACACCTGACCCAGACAAAATATATCACTGATCTCTTGGATAAAGCTAAAATGCTCTCTACTACACCTATGCCAACTCCCATGGTTACAAATCAGAAGTTATCAGCTCATGGTGATACTGCCTTTTCTGACCCCACTTTATACCGATCTATTGTTGGTGGTCTCCAATAAGCCACTATTACTCGTCCTGATCTTGCATTTGCTGTCAACAAAGTAAGCCAGTTCATGCATCACCCACTTGAAGTTCATTGGAAGGCTGTTAAAAGGATATTAAGATATCTTGCGGGAACTATTAATCATGGTCTTGTTTTTCATAAATCTAATGATTCCCGACTCATTGCCTTTTGTGATTCTAACTGGGGCTTCGACATAGATGATAGGAAATCTGTAAGTGGTTTTTGTGTATATCTAGGATCCAATCTTATTTCTTGGACAAGTAAAAAGCAACAGGCAGTCTCAAGGTCCAGCACAGAGGCTGAATTTCGAAGCTTGGCAGCAACTATGGCAGAAATTATTTGGCTTCAATCCCTACTTACTGAATTACATATCCCCTGCACAAGTCTTCCAACAATTTTTTGTGATAACTCCAGTGCTGTTATGTTGGCTGCCAATCCCATTATGCATCAAAGAACCAAGCATTTTGAAATAGATCTCTACTTTGTTCATGACCGTGTGCTACATCAACAGGTTTTTGTTCAACACATTCCTGGCTCTGAACAGATTGCGGATGTGTTTACTAAACCTCTATCAGCTTCTGTTTTTCATCGATTTCGAACCAAACTCAGAGTGATTACATCTCCGTTGAGTTTGAGGGGGGATGATAGGAGAATAACTGAAAGTTAGTTAGTCAGTTATATCTTCTGCTATTGTATTTCATATATATATATATATATATATCTTCCTCATGTACAACGATTATTCATTTGATCAATAATATTTTTCTCTTCATTCTTTTCTTTCATCCTTGTATACCTGCGTCTTCCTTGCTGCTTTTCTACCTGAGCCTGATACCTTTCAAGATCTGGTAGATTAGAAAATTGTCAAGTGTAACACAAGAGAATGCAGATCCAAATAAAAGATGGTGGAGGAAGATTAGTGGTGGGTGGAAACTATGGATCACATTAGGTTTTTGGTTGCTTCCTTAGTGTGGTGGTGGCTTTTGTGGTTGAGATGGTGGAAAAAAGAAGAAGACGAAAGGTTAGCAACGGTGGTCGTGAAAGAGGCTTCAATTCTTTTTTATATATTATTTCTATTAAATATGATTTTAGTTCCTATAAATTATATTTTAGTTTTAGTTCCCCTAAAATTAAAATTATTTTAGCATTTAGTCCTTGTAATGTTGAGCCAACAAAAAAAAAACCTAGAAGTCCTAGGTGAATTGTAACTGCTTTTTGTTTGATAAAAATAAGAATAAAAACAAACTAGAAGTCCCATGTCATATCGTTACTTTGTATCTCTCGTTCGTTACTTCTCCCAACCCGTTGACCATAGACATTAAAAACTATTTTTTTTAAAATAAGATCGGATCGTTAGGATTTTTCTGCAAGAACTGTTCTTACACTATAAATATTCGGATCCTTTGTATTGAATCTTGACAAGAACAGATCTTAAGAGCAAAAATTTAGCTGAAGACCAGCCTTAAAGATATAATAAAGATATTCTCAGTAGTATGAAGTATTATTTTATCTTAAATTTTATTATTACTAGGATTTACCTTACAAGATTAAATCTATCAGCCGCCTATATTGACCTGTATTTCGTGGGATATATAGCATGGAATCAATACACTCACAAAGACATTTGCATCATATTGCATAAATCTACTTATGTCAATTTATTTATTGAGTGTATTTATTGCGTGCTTTCTTGATCAACTAAAGCATTTAAGACCATCTTTTATTTCTTTGTACCTGTTACCAGACGTTTCTGCCGGCCCCCATAGCTGTAGTTTTCAAGTTGTTGTTCTTTGATCTGTAGCCTCGTATAATCATAAAAAAATAAAAAAATGGAAGATTTCTGAACATATTAAAACCACTAAAATAAATAAAATAGACAAATATATTTTTTCCTAAAATATAGTCGCGTTTGAAGATTTGTTCCTAAAATTTTTTGGCTTTATTTTTGGGTTCTGTTCCTGTAACATTCCTTTCTTTAGTTTTGGTCCTTATTATTTTACTTTATTCTTAAAGAAAATAACCTACATATTATAGAAATTAAAATGAAATATATATTGAGAGTGGAAGGATCAACCTTAAAATTTAAAATTCATTTAATAAATATACTAGTATCAAAACTCATTCAAAGTAATTATATATATATATATATATATATATATATGTATGTATCACCATAAGAAGAATGTTAGGATCACACTTTCTTTAATACACACTCTCAATTATTGGTCCACGTCACTCATTTTTTATAACCTCTTGCTTGATAATTGGCTATTCCTGTTTCGTTTGCATTTATTCTAGTATTTTATTAATTTAATTTTCTTTTATTGAATCACAAAACTACAATGTCATTGCTATGGATTCATCGAACCACAATCAATATTGACCAAAGATCAAAACTTAAAAAGAAATTTTATAGGGCAATCAAGAAAGAAATTTAAGAACTAAAAACAAAATAAAATTATATTTTAATTAAAAAAATATTTAATCCAACAAAGTATATACACTTTCATCGTCATGCTGATTGTTATTCTAGGTATTTTTAGAAATTATGCTTCATGCAGTAAGAAAAAAAGAAATTATGCTTCAAATTCCTCACATGTGGTGATGTTAGTCTATGGTACCTTGTGGTAATTGATGTTTGATCATATTTTCAAATTGAACTAGCCCTTTCCAAATTTTAATGTGCAAACCACGTATTTTCCATAATGTCCATATCTATACCACATTCCTCAAGTCTTCTCTAATCTATAATTACCAACTTCCATTATTCCAAAATTGGATTGAAATACATTAAAATGCCCCATCCCTTAAACATTCCATTGGATTTAACATACAACCACTACTAGAAAATAGGGTTTCTAAGTCGATTTTGTAGCGCATTCCACGACAGTTGGAATATCGTCTTTGAAGTCACCGTCGTGAAAAGTCAACACTTTTTACAATGATTTTTAAACCGTCTTAGAAAATTAATTTCTACATTGGTTTGCATAAAAACAGTCTTATAATGTCTTTTTTTATAAAAAAAATTGAAAAAATTGAGGATTCTAAGACAATTTTCTCAAAAACCATCTTGAGAGTAAACTTTTTAAGATGATTATCTGAAAAATCGTCTTAGAATTTATTTCTTTAAAAATAAATTAAAAAAATTGAGGATGCTAAGACGATTTTTCAAAAAACCATCTTAAAATCCTCAATTTTTTTTTTGTTTAGAACTTCAATAGACCAATTTTTTTGTTTACAACGGAAGTCCCTCATTTGTGGTAACATTGTTGATAAAATTCAAACACGGATCAATATGAAAAAATTGTATTACAAGAACAAGATCCCACTATTTATATTACAATTACAGAAGTGCACATAGGGCTTATATATTTACACGTACATTCCTCTGCCTAGCTTGTGATAAAGCTTTTTCAAGTTGCTCCTCAAGCCTTAGCAACTCTTTTATGCTCAATGGTTCAAGATCTTCCCCATGCAAAAGCATGATATATGTAATCAAATTGCAAAGAGAGTATAATATCCTAGCATGATAAATGATATATGGTGGAGATCAACGAGTCAACCTAAGGACATTAATTTTGTGTGACGTTGAAGGTCTCATGACTAGGTCTAAGACTACGAGGATGAAACAAGCTTTGCAAGGCCTAATAATGATATGAGTCACACTTAAGGATTGAAGTAGAATGTTCAGGGTTTGCTTAGTTAAAGCCTATAAATAGGAAACTCTTGAAAGCTTTTCATGTAGAATTTTCAAGATAATCAAATTGAGTATTTATTTATTGTGAGACTTTTTCCTTTGTTCTTGGGTTAAATAATTTTATAATGTTGGTTCTACCCACTACTAGAGTAGAAATTAAAAAATAAATTATTATATATGGTTATCAATTATTTGAATTTCTATATATTATATTAATATATTTATTTTATTTTCTATTTTTAAATATATTTATAAATATTTTTAATTAATCAATAATAAGGATAATAAAATAATTTAATGTATATTCATATTTAACATTGTCAAGTATGCAAATTTGTAGGATCTTAAGGATTTTATTGGCGTTTTATATTTGACGGTATCATCAAATTGAAATATTCTCTCAATTTTTTTCACTGTGTTATTGACGAAAATTTATGTTACCAGCAACATATCTATCAGTAATTTCTGTTGGTAGACAAATGATAGATTTTATTTGTCAGTACTTCGGATTCCAAATCCATCGATAAAATATCCATTAGTAATTTTAGTTTACAAACGAAATTTTATCTATCCAAAAAAATCCGTCAATTAACATTTTTCTTGTAGTGTACCGCCGGGTCGCAATTAGAATTACACTTTCTTGAAAACTTTCGTTCTACCAACAAGTCATGGTTAGGGTCAAGTTCCTCTTTGTTAACTTTACCGATTTTTATCAATAGATGAAACCCTTCCCTCTAAATCTTAACCATTTTCACAAGAAACTTTCAAAGTCTCCACTAATTCTTGAATATGAATCTCTAGTTGTTTGAACACCATTTTGTTTCTTGCTAACCAAATGACCCAAATGGTTGCAAACAGTATCACTGCTATACCTTATTTATCAAGCCTTGACCCCAATGGAAGTCCTTTTATTGTTGCATCTGATCAATCATGTCATTGTGCATAACTACTTGAAATCCTAACCATTGCAAGTATTGATACACTAGACTTTTAAAAACCATTCACACTCAAAGAACAAATGTGAAGTGGTCTTCGAAATTTTCTTACAATGCAACCTATACATAACATCTCTTCATTGTTTTAAATACCTCTCCTACAAAATTTTCCTTTGATGGGATCCTATTTTGAACTACTCTCCATACAAAGAAACATACTTTTATGGAAAACCACCTTGTTCCAAATATTGTCCCACATCCTATTGTTGTTATCTAATGCATTGTTGTGACCCAAACCTTGATATGTTGATCGAACTGTATATCCTCCTATTGACTCATTATTCCATCTCCACTTGTTTTCCTTATCTTGGAAAACTGCATGTTTCTCAATCAAATTTGTATAATTCTCAAGCAAATTTGTTTCTCATTGTCTCCTCTATTCAAAATTCCATTCCCAATTCCAATGTACTCATTGTCACAACTCCTCTATATGAGCCTCTTTATTCTTTGATAAAGAATATAATTGGCAAAACCTATCCTTCAAAATACCTTTCTCCACTTATGAATCCATCTAAAATGTTGTATTTTGAACATTCCCACTTCCTTGCTAATTGATTCACCAAACCTTCCTTTCCTCTCCCCTCACTTACCTTTTTCAATTTCCCATATATTTTTCCACCATGATGATACCTTTCCTTTCCCATTCTCAACTCACTCCAATCCTCCTCATATATTCCCATTAATACTAAATACCAAAGACTCTTTTTTCACGAGCATCCCCTATCGCCATTTGCCAAGAATAGCCAAATTAAACCTCTTCGCATCTCTCACTTTTTACCCTCTTATCTTTTTTTTATTCACATTGTTTCCCATACCACCCGATGTATCTTTCTCACATCCTCAGTCATAAGCCACAATGTTTTTTAAAAGTGAGATTCAATAAATAAAAATATCTTATACTTGTGGGAGCCTTGAAGAAGTAAAAATAGTAGATCAGAATTGAAGCCAAGACAGATTTCAGCAATACCAAACATTCACCCATTGATAAGTATTTACGTGTACATCCCCTTAACCTCCTATTGAACATCTTCGTCATTGGTTCCCATGCTTTTTTCTTTCTAGTATTTTCCCTAATGGGTAAGCCTTTATTTGATGGGTAAATTTCACACCTTGCAATTCATAGCAAACATCGCCTCTTCTGTCCACCCATTTTGTATGTTAACCCCCAACAAGTTAACTCTTACGAAAGTTAACTTTGAGGCTATAGATGATCTCAAACAACTTAAAACCGCCTTGATAGCCAAAACATTAGCTTAACTCCTCTCACAAAAAAACAAAACTATCATTAGCAAATTGAAAATGTGATATTTGTTTTATTGTGCCTCCTACTTTTACCCCCGTAAACAAATTTGTACTCACCATCTGATTAAACATTGCCTAAGTTCCTTTACTACAATGAAAAAAGCGATAAAGGATCCCCTTATTTGAGTCCACTGCCCATATCTAAACTATTATGTTGGGCTTCCAAATAAAAGATTGACACATATGCTTACCTCAAACAGTCAAGCATCCAATCATTCTGAAAACAATATGAGTAGCACACAAACTAAGAGGGGGGTGAATTGGTTCTTCTTGCCCCTTTAAATAGTTGCTTTAAAAAATCAGAGTTTAATGGATCATATCACAAATCAAACTTTGGAATGCCTTCGATCAATCAACTTCCAACCTTTATGAAATGCAGTTACAATAAGATTGTTTCTGTTGATTATGAAAGAGTTGAACAATGAATGACAATCAATAACCCAGAGAAAATATTAAAGAAGAAAATAACACATAATTTATACTGGTTCACTTCTCAATTCAAGGGAAGCTACATCCAGTTTCCTAACCAACAACCTAGGATCTTATTATATGCAATATGTTCTTACAAGTTTTACAATCACTCTTAATCAATCCCAGACTAAGAAAAAGACATCTAACACCTATAGACCCTTTGTGATCTAGACTTAGAAAAACAACTCTTCTCTAATCTCCCTCTAGAAAACCTGTTCTAGAAAAACTCTAATAAACTATTCCACAAGTTAGAAACACAAAATTTCTTAAAGAAATACAACAATGTAACAAGGAGAGATACAACTTGGGATCTAATGCAGATTTATGCAGATGATTAAAGAATCTTGAACCAAAGGTTGAATAGAAATCTCAAAGCAATCTCTCCAAAACTTTATCTTTAGCAAGTTCCCAAAAGGAAATCCTCACAAGGTTTCTTGATGTTTGTTGAAACAGAGGATTTGTGGGTCATACATTGAAATGCTCTTAGTAATTTCTCTCTCAAAAGAATGGGTTTCAAAGTTCGTTGTTACTAGTGCAAACAAGCAACAACTTTTTTATAGAAAAACAATTATAACTGCCAGTAATCGATTAATGTGTTCTTCAGGCTTTCTGGGAAAACTGATGAGCAATGTAATCAATTAAAACGCCATGTAATCGATTATCACAGGAAGTTCTAATAAAAAAAAGGTCGAGTAATCCATTACAACATGAGGTTCATTCTTTGTTTTTGAACTTGTAATCGATTACCATATTCTCGTAATCGATTAAATATACTTTGTTTTCAAGTAATCAATTATCACTTGCTTGTAATCGATTAAACCAGTGAGAAAACATTTTTTCCAAGACTTGGAATATGGAATACTTAGCTTTTTATGAAGTTATGAAAAAATTGAGTTTCAGAAAAGCTTTTTAAGAAACTTTGCTTTGCAAAATCATGAATGCAAAAACATGAATGTTTTTCATGATACATTAATGAAAGATATTTATGCAATGGATCATATGAGACATCAACTTAGACAAACTCATACATAAATTACAAATGTCATTCAGTTGAATTGGCATGTAAAAAGCATAAACATTATTGTCTAAGATCATCAGCTTCATGGATCCTCTTTTGCTCCCCCTGAGTCTAACACATTCCACTTGTTAAGAAATCCCATCTTTTTCATCATAGCAATCAAATACTCCTAATCCACTGAATCATATGTCTTTTCAAAGTCTACCTTAATCAATATGATCTCTGACCCCTTCCACTTTGCTTCTACCACCAACTCATTTGCAATAATCACCCTATCTGAGATTTTCCTCTTTTGAATAAGGATCGGGTTCATCTAAAGTGCAGCCTGCACTTTACAGGTAAAGTGCATAGATCCCAACCCTTTATTTTATTAACAACTTAGATCATTTCATGTCATTAAAAATTTCCACCTAGATTTATTTTTTAAAATATAATATTAACATGAAATAAAAATAATAAAAACCAAAGAAACCCCTTTCTCCTTTCTCCTTTTAAATTTATTCCTACTCCTACACTTCACGTTGTTTATGTTCTTGTTGGTTTGCATTAACAAGGGTAGGCATGGTTCAATCCTACAAAAATGGAGAACTAGTTATCAATGTTCTCAATCATACAATAATGGGTGTCGTGTATTCAATAAACGATTACAAACTTCAATTAGGCAAGGAAAAAAGATGGATCCAGTCTGAAATGCAAGGAATTACTTCTACCGTCACATTCTTTTCAATCATCTCTCAAAGTTCTACTTCTATTTCATATTTTGAAATATAAATGAACTAGCTTTATAGTTAGATTTCATCTATTATCTTACTTTACTTGGTTTCTGCCAGTGTTCTATTTGATAAAATGTATAAAAAAAATTCAATTGGCAATCTCTTAGCATTGGTTATGCATATGATGTCCTATGATCTATCCTTTTTATTTTGATATTTTGAAGTCAACGGTCTAATAGTGTTATTGGCTTGCTTTTATTTAATAAATTTAATTCTTTTTTAATTTTTGTTGGTTACCTATTTGATAAAAGGCTTAAGCCGAATTGTTTCTGAACAGAATAATGTGATGTTTCTTTTTCCTTTGTATATTTGTGGTGTAACAGAATAAATGGGACAAAAACTGAAAAGAAAAAAACTTACACAATTGATTCCTTTTAGATTAGTAGCTAGTTATCCCTTCCTTTTGAAAAGTGAACTTAACATACCTCATGAGTCTCATTATGTTGAATAAGATAAGTAATAACCAATTAGAGCAAAGAAACAATCACATTTAGTTCTTGGATGTTTTCAAAAAAGTGAAACTAAAAATAGGCCCAAGTATATATGCTTCACAAAAAATTTTGTCTAGCTTCAACCTTGGTGTCGTATGTATAAACTAGATGACAGAATGAACTGAAGAAATGATGGGCTTGGATCGGTTACTGATGGAAAACTTGTTTATACTTTTTTCACAATTTATAAAAATATACTTGTTTTATAAGTTGTGTAAACTTTTCTTACTTACTATATATATATATATATATATATATATATATTTTTTTTTTTACTTTAGTCAAATTCAGTTTACAATTTGTTTATACGCTTTCTTGTGTTTTCCCCTTCTCCATAAGCCTTCAATGATTTCTATAAATATTTTAACTTGATTTTCTTTAAAATCTTGACAAGATGGACTTTCAACTTTCAAGTTTATATTTTTTGGATATTTTTATTGTGCACGACATTTTGATTTTTCTACAATAAAATCCCAGGGTCAATACAAGTCAATGTTGGTTTGTCTAGAATGTGGCTTGTTACTTGTTTGTGCTTATGTGATTGCAATAAGAGAAATAATAAGAAAAACATTTATGAATTATGACTTGTTGACCTATCATCTATTCAACCTAGCAAAACCAAGAACCAATAAACAACCCTAGTGCTTGAGTGCAGCATAGGCAATAGCAACAGTAATAACAACACTAACAGTATTTCCCTCCTAAACCGATGTGGTCACCTTAAGGTCCCAGTCTAGTGCTTGAGTGCAGCATAGATTAGCAATAGTAATAACAACACTAACAGTATTTCCCTCCTAAACCGATGTAGTAGGCCTCGTCTTGGAATTTAAATAAATGAAGTTTGTTTTCATCTAGATTTGTGTGATATCATTCTTGATTATAATAAATTCATGTAATTTGGTTCTAAGAATAAGAAGTCTCGATTGTAAATAAAAGAAAATTACATTTTTGTTAGGCAAATTGAATTTATTGGATATGACAACAAATGCAAGCACAAAGAGAGCCAAAACATAGCATAATAAAGAGTACAAAACAATTGCACATAAAAACTATATAAGTAAGACCTAAATTGAAATAAATGTTTTTTGTGTTATTCACCTAGGCATATAAAATGAATAAAGATACGATGACCCAAACTAAAGATAACTAAATCAAAATAGTCCCTCCTATGTAAAAGCAAACACTATTTAACTTAAAAACTACAAAATTTATATCAAACAAAGCACTTGAAGCTTCACTACTTGGACCTTCATGTCATATTTCTTTCTCACACACCTGCATGATTAAATGACAAGTTATAAATTATTATACTATTTTTTTTTTCAAAATGCAAAAATATAAAAAATTGTAAAAAAAAAACTATGAAAGCCAATATACCTTATTTTCATTGTTAGATTTGATAATTGAGAAGCTAAACCGTTTTTGATGTATGCTTAAACTCCTTAGACATTAATTTTCCAATCTACCTTGCAATGAAACTCAATCTTCAAGAACTCAAACTCTTACTCAAGAATTGGAGCAAGAGTGGCATGAATGAGGTCCAAGAAATCAAGCAAGGGAAGATGGAATTAGACAAGGAATGGAAGTGGATGACGCCATGGAGAAGCTGTCCAATGAGTCTAGGAAGAATCGTCACAATAGCCTTGAGAAGCCATTGATAAGATCCAAGAAGTTTTTGCACAAGAACAAAGATAAACTCTCAAAAGAAATTTTAGATTTCTATTAATTTTCCAAAAACTGTCTACAATACGTTTTTGTTGGCTTTATATAGCCAAGATCCTAAAGCTTGTCTTGTAAGCTACCTATGATAAAAAAAAATGTAAGCTAAATGCAAGTGGAATGAAATGGCAAATGAAATCAAGCTTGAGGTGCAAGCTAATAAAGCTCGAGGTGTAAGTTATCCAAGTGGTGACTCATGGCTAACTCAGCCACGTGCAACTATAATTTTTACAAGTTTACATAGGTGCTAAAAATCACATACAACTACACCTACACTTATTAAAAAATTTCCACTAAAGGCATGTTTGTTGCCACTAGAGGCCTATTTATTGCCACTATAAGTGCTGAAATTAAATTCAACTTGAGAGTACAAAATTCAGCCCTTGTTCTTTTTGAGTTGGTGTGCTTCTTCATGCTTGTCTAACAGGTGCAAATTAACTTTGATGTGCTCTTGAAGGGCTTGAGTCCCAGCTCTTGTCATGGTTCTCTTAGGCTAATCAAAGGAAGTTCTTCAAGTTTCCCTCCTTGGCCTTGAGCTTGTGATGGACCTCCATCATCCCCTCCTTCTTGAAAGGAACATGACTTCAAGTTTGCTCCCTCACTTGTACCTACAACACACAAAGAAAGATCACAAACATTAAAGGTGTTACTCACACCATACTCAATTGGAAACTCAATTTTATATGCATTGTTGTTGATCCTCTCTAAAATCTTAAAAGGTTCATCTCCTCTTGGAGCTTGCATTTCCTCTCTTGAGGAAATCTATCCCTCCTCAAATGAAGTCGAACCAAATATCCTTCATTGAAGACCACTTTCTTCTTGTGCTTATTGACTTGTTTAGCATATTATTTCATCATCCTCTCCACATGGGCCTTCACCTTTTCATGTAATTTCCTAACATAAGAAGTTTAGACAAAGCATCATGATTAATCGTAGAAGAAGTGTTAGGTAATGACAATAAATCAAGAGGAGTTAAATGATTGAAGCCATATATAATTTGAAAAGGAGATAAAGAAGTGGTCTTGTGAACCACTCTATTATAAGCAAACTCAATGTGAGGTAGGCACTCCTCCCAAGTCCTCAAATTGCCTTTGATGTAGCATCTAAGAAGTTAACCCAATGTCCTATTCACCACTTCGGTTTGGCCATCCGTTTGTGGGTGGCAAGTTGATGAAAGCAAGTGCTTTGTGCCAAGATTACCTTACAATGTCTTCCAAAAGTGGCTAAGGAACTTTGTGTCTCTATCACTCATAATGCTTCTAGGCAATCCATGAAGTCTCACCACTTCTTTGAAGAAGAGATTGGCCATGACACAAGCATCATCATTCTTGTGACAAGAATGAAATGTACCATCTTGGAAAACCTATCAACAACAACAAATATAAAATCCTTTCCCCTCTTGGATCTTAGGAGACCAAACACAAAATCCGTGAAAATGTCAACCCAAAGGGAGTTAGGAATAGGCAAAGGTGTAGATAAACCATGAGGCATTCATCTAGATTTAGCTTTATGACAAGTAATACATTGAGATACAAGCTTATGCATATCATGCCTCATTTTTTGCCAAAAGAAATGTTCATGTAAAATAATCAAAGTTTTATCCAAACTAAAGTGCCCCATCAAGTTGTTCTCATGAGCTTCTCTAATGAAGAGTTCTCTCAAAGAGATTTTAGGAACACATAGTTTCTTTTCCTTGAACAAGAACCCATCATGTCTTAAATACCCTTGATGAGCCCCCTTCTCACACAATGCAAAAATACTAGAGAAGTCATGGTCACTTGAATACAATTCCTTGATGGCTTTGACCTTCTCTTGATCCACTTAGACTCCTTGAAAAAGGTACATTTATCAATAGCTCTATACAAGGTTTCCTTCCTTAGCACATCAAAGATGCTTTTAAGATACATCAAATGCTCATTTAAATTGGCACTATAAACAATAATGTCATCAAAATACATTACCACAAATTTGCCTATAAAGAGTCTAAGCACATGATTCATAAGCCTCATAAAGGTACTAGGTGCATTAGTCAATCCAAAAGGCATAACTAACCATTCATAAAGTCCAAATTTAGTTTTGAAATTCGTTTTCCATTCATCCCCTTCCCTCATCCTTATTTGATGATAACCACTCTTAAGATCAATTTTAGAGAAGATAGTAGAACCATGCAATTCATCTAAAAGATCATTTAGTCTAGGGATAGGGTGTCTACACCTTATGGTGATGTTATTTATTCCCAACAATTTGGTGCTAATTGATAACATGATGGATTGGATCTTGGAAATACACGTTTATTTCCAACAATTTGGTGCTAATTCCAAAATAGCATCACCTAAATTTGTATATGTCAACCTTGATGCCTGTCGAAAAGGATCATAACAATTTTATTCGTGGAGGGGAGTGAACTAAAGAAACCTTAAAAGGATAAAGGTCTTAATTTTCCAATCATTGTTTTATTTTATTTTTTGAGCCATATCTAGGGATTAAAATAATTAAGGATTCATTGGTTTTTATGTTTAAACACTACCATGAGACAATATAATGTGACATAAACATAGATAGCACAAAAATTCAACATCAAAAACACTTTTAACCCAAGCTAATTGGGGTCGGTGGTAGATGAACCCAATGATAGATACGAGAAACGAGAAGGTTGAAAAAAAAAAACAAAGATAAAAAAATAAGATAAAAGAAAAGAAGGGGAAATAAGGATGAGAGATGAAGAGGAAAATGACTAAAAATGGACCATCTGGAACACAGAGATAACAACGGGTCTAACCATCCATCAAGCTTATAGTTTTTCTCTATTTCGTCCTAAGACACACCATCCACCAAGTAAGTTTAATTACCTTTTCCCAGGTAAGTTTTGGTCTACCTCTACCATTATTTGTGTCGAGCTCTTGGTAAAAACTTTTGTTCTTACGGGAACATTCAGGGGTCATCTCATTACATGCCCAAACCATCTCAATCTATATTACCTCATCTTTTCACTCACCAGTACTAGTGTTGCCTTCTGTCGAATATCTTCATTTGTTATCTTATCCATCTTCATATAGCAACACATTCACCTTAAGATCCTCATTTCTGCTACTCTTTTTTTATGCTCATGTTGCCTATGTGTTGCCAACATTATAACATTGCAGATCTACAGTTGTTCTATAAAATTTTCCTTTTAGCTTAAGGAAAATTTTGCGGTCACACAACAACTTATATGCACTCTGCCATTTCATTCACCATGCTCTGATTCTATGATTTACATCCTCATCAATCTCTCCTCTTTTTTGGAAAATTGATCCCAGGTATCTAAAAGAATCTTTCTTGGATACCCTTTAACCAAGTATATGCACGAGATCTTGATCACCATCTCTTACTATTGAAAACTTACATTTCATATATTCAGTCTTGCTCTGGCTTAACGTTAATCCTTTAGACTCCAAAGTTCTTCTCCATAATTCAAGTTTCCTATTAACACCGTCTTTGGTCTTATCAGTAAGCACAATATCATTTGCAAAAAGCATACACCACAAAAATTTCTCTTGAATATCTTTTGGTAGTTCATCCATCACTAAGGAAAAAAAATAAGGACTAAGAGCCTTACCTTGGTGTACACTACCATGATAAGAAAATAACTTGATGTTCCATTACAAGCTTTCACACTTGTGGTAGCCCCATCATACATATCCTTGATTGCATTAACATACTTTAATGATACTATTTTCTTCTCAAGAACCCACCATAAAACTTTTCTTGGGACCCTATCTTATGTTTTCTCAAGATCTATGCACACCATATGTAAGTCTTTCTTCTTTTCTCGATACCATTCCATCAATTGTCACATCAAGAAAATGGCTTTCATGGTACATCTTCCTCGCATAAATCCAAATTGATTTACAAAAATCTTGGTCCCTCTCCTCAAGCGATGTTTAATAACTCCCTCCCACAACTTCATAGTATGACTCATAAGCTTAATGTCTCTATTGTTAGAACAATTTTGGATATCTCCTTTATTTTTGTAAATAGGCACAAGCATATTTTTCCTCCAAACATTAGGAATCCTATTTGTTTGAAGAATCTTACTGAAAAGATTGGTCATCCATTTTATTACCACATCCCCTAAGCCTCTCCACACTTCAATAGGGACACCATCAGGTCCCAAAGCTTTATTATTCTTCATCCTCTTTAAATCCTCCTTAACTTTTATTATTCTTCATCCTCTTTAAATCCTCCTTAACTTCATGTATATTAATTCTGTGCAAAAATCTTCTATTTTGATCAACATAAGCGTCCTCTAATTCCACTTCACTTTTATCGTCATCCTAAATTTTTTATTAAAGTAGTTCACCCATCTTTCATTTACATCTTCATCTCTTACGAAAAGTTTTTATTTTAATCCTTGATGCATCTAACTTGGATGAGGTCTTCACTCTTCTTAAACCTCATTTTTGCAAGTTTGTATATACCTATTTCTTCATCCTTGCTCCCAAGATTTTTATCCAAATCGGCAGAAACCTTGCCTCTAGCTTCCCGCACTACTTTCTTTGCATTTTTTCTCGCTAATCTAAACTTTTGCAAGTTCTCATCATTGCAAAGATCTAAAGCATTCATTCTTCTGTTTAATTGCTTCATGCACCTCTCCATTCCACCACTATGTTTCCTTTGTAAGAAAATGTATTTCCTTTGCTTTATCCCAATACCCTTCTTCCGACATTTTGGATACACATAGTCATGTCATTCCATATTTCACTTGTTTCTCCAACAATCTCACGGTCCTTCACGCAACATGCTTTTCTTGAACTCTATTTATTTCTCCTCCTTTAGCTTCCACCATCTTATCCTTGTGTTTGCCAACTTATGTTGCATAGTGACACACTCTCCAGGGTAGACCTTGTAGTCGATACAAGAATTTCTATATGCTCTTTCAGCCAAAAAAAATCAATTTGACTATGATTTTGGCCATTATGATAAGTGATAAGATGAGACTCCTTTTTTCAGAAAAAGGTGTTCACAAGCATCAAATGTAGGAGAGCTCAACGTTCAAGATATCTTCTCCAATCTCATTTCTTGTCTGAGAGCCAAAACATCTATGAATTCTATCAAAACCTCCATTGCTTTTACCCACATGACCATTTAGATCTCCTCCTAGGAAAATATTCTCCTCTCATGGTATCCCTCTCATAACCTCCTCCAAGTCTTCCCAAAATTGGTTATTATCATTTGAATGCAGCCCAACTTGGGGTGCATACACACTGAGGATATTTAAAATTAAATCATCCACTACAAGCTTAATCAGTATAGTCCTATCACCTTTCCTTTTGACATCAACAATTTTATGTTTGAAACTTCTATTGATAATAATTCCAACACTATTGCAACTCTTGTTTATACCTGTATACCACAACTTGAAACCGATGTCATCCACTTCCTTGGCCTTTTTTCCAACCCACTTAGTTTCTTGCACGTAAACAATATTCACTTTCCTTCTGAGAAAAACATCTGTTAACTCCCTTAGTTTACCCATTAAGGTTCATATGTTCCAGCTTCCTAATTGCATCCTTAACCCCTAGGCAGAGTTTGTCTGCCACGCTCACCCATCTGCGTGTCAAGACCCTGACCTACTTGTCACCGAATTTTGGTGAAGACCTAGTGCCTTGCTTTGATGCAAGAACCATAACTCACTTATCACTGCATCCTAGGATCGATGTAGCACCTTGCCTTGTGGCAAGGGCCCTAACCCATTTTCACTACACCTAGGTCTTAATGTAACACGTCACTATGAACGGTATGCCCCAACGAAATATCATAATGGTTCATCTCATAAAAATAGTTGTTCTTTTTATGGACGGTTTCTTTTTACGGATGGTTCGCAACACTTGACGTCAACCCTCCTCTTTTATCATGACTTAGGACAAGCCATGCATGCAAGCACACATAGGTAGAGTTAGTTAGGATTACGTGAAAAAAATAGTACGTGATATGTAAATACAGATAAGAAAAGGATGTCAATTAGTTAGTTAGTCAGCTATTGAGTATTATGATTTTATGGCTCGTAGCTACCTATAAATAATGTGAGGGTGTTCTATTTTAGGAGACAGAATGTAGACCAAATGATAATCCCAAAGTGCAATGCACAGTTCTTTGATCTCTCTATTTTCTCTTCTTTACTATCCTCTATATTCTATTTATTCTCTATTTCCCACTCTCTTTCTTTTTTCTTTTTGTTTCTTTCTCTTTCCTATCTAAATTCTATAACAATATGCTAATATAATACTCAACTACTCCAGCTCCCACATTTATGCATCAAGACACGCAAAACAGGTTCTAGCTAAATGCTAATACAAACTAGAATCATAAGTCTGGCCAAGAAGAAATTTTACCAAGGACAGGACAATTTTTCCTACAAAAGTAAATAGAAGCAAGAAAATCCCAACTCTTATTCATTGCATAAAGCTAAGTTCATAGTGTTACTAGATAATAGGAAAAGGCTCCTTTAAAAGTAAGTATCCAATCATCTAGTGATTAAAGATCATTTTTCACTTCAAATTAAATTAAGGGTGGATAGACTAAACTTACTTAAAAGGATCCATTTCCTTGGGAATTATAGTGGAAAACATCATTGTGGACTACACGGATTTGGGATAACACTACATCAAATTAATCGTGATTTTTTTAAAAAAGTTGCAAGTGGATCGGAGTTTGCTAATAAAATTTCTGTGAGGATATACAATATATTTGAAGTAAATAACATACCTTGGTTACCCTTACATTTTGGCGTAGCTTTAAGGATCTACATTTAGATGGTTTATTTATTTCGATGAGCATCCATATCTTTGAGTTCTCATTGGATTCTTAAGTTACTGTTCTAGGTTCAACATCACCCATGATTGGGGTATCCCCATTTTGATAAGATGAAATTGACATGTAGTTAAAATTAATAAATAATAACAAATTATGGCCGATGGGGGTATTTCTCCTTTCAGGTAGGAGTGACCAGAAGAATAAGGGAGAGCAAAAGAGGTAAGAAAAATTAACTAAGTTGGATCAAATTTCATTCTATTCCTTTTCCATTCCTTGGCTACAACATATAAAGTTTCTCTCTCCATAACTAACTCTGACACGAGATCAGAGAGGCATAAAAGATCGTATTAAACTAACTTTCAATTAAGCTAATTATTTACTAACTGTCTTTCCTTAATCAGATTTGACATAATGTTTCAACCATATTGAAGTGTTCTTCTTTTGCTCAGGCCTAATGAACTTGGGTCCTTCTTGGTCTGTTGGATCAAGCTGAAAAGAAGTTGGTTCTGTTGCAATAGGCTCACTACACTGGTTCATCTTCCCAAGTCGATTCCAAAGTAAGAAGTCCCTCCCTGCGGATCAAAACTTGAGTGTGATACCATTTTTAGTGTAAAGGACATGGCGTTGCAAAATCTCCATAGGTTGGAGAGGCAATAGCATACCAGTGAAAGATGACACCATTTTTAAAAAATGTTTTAAAAAGAAAGAAGGCCTAAATCATATCCATGCATCATATGTTATGACAATTAGAAATTCATGCAAAATCAACTATAAACAGATCAATGAGGACACCCAATGAATTTTATGTGGTTGCACACACTCACTTAGGCTTTAAGGTCTGTTTTCATGTTCAAAATCAAATCAATGTTTTGAAAGATGTTCTTTATCAATTCCATGAAAAAAGTCCTACCTTCATTTGATATTTGGAAACCATTCCTTTGCTTTTCATTCTCAAAGTTTCCAAAAATCATTTTATGGTGTTCTGGTCCAAATCAAAAAATAGGTTTCAATATATTTATCTGTTGATTCTTTTCAAAACATGACATATCAGTTAAGCCCCAAAAAGATTTATACAACCATGTTAATAAAACAAAAAGTATTTAAAATGTGTATTTTCAAAAAGAGAGAAACTTCTGTGTGCAAGCAAAAATAATAAAAAATGCACACAAATTATTCAAGCAAACATCAAACATAGTGACTAAATAAACCAAGTACTGATTTAAACTACAAAGCAGTAAAGAAATATAAAACAATGTCACAGAATTTTGAAGATCATGGCTAAGGAGCTCGGTTTCCTCCATTCAGATAATTAACAGGATCTGCCACGTTCTTCATCCTCATCTGCTTTGCCTTTTCCTAACAAAATGGATATGTATCCAAGTTCTAACAAAACAGAGGATAGTTTCAAAAAGATAAGATACAAACTTTTTAAAAAGACATATAACATTAAAACAAAAAAAATAAAGACAAAAATTAAATCACTGGGTTGTCTCCCAGGAGCGCTTCTTTAACGTCATATTAGCTGGACGCCTTTGTTATGGCTTTGGCTCCCAGCAATTGGACAATAGGGATGAGCCAATGGCTTTTACATTTTCCTCTAACATTTTCACCAGTTTCTTTTCTTTTTCAGAGAGACTTGAATGGCTTATGACTGGTTTCTTTGAAGTCCCTGCAAGAAAAACATTTTTAGCATGTGGGGGTATTGCGTTTACCTTTATTGGTGATTCTTGATTCTTTTCTTCCTCTAACAATTCCTCGAAGAATGATTGCTGGTAAGGAATTTCCTTGTAAGCATCTGACTGTTGGAGATAATCAGAACTATCATTGTCTTCAAATTCACTCATCTCCTCAAATGCTTCAGATGATATTTTCTCTAAACAATCTTTTCCTTGAGCCAACCTTTTGGAGTCAGAAATTACTTCATCCAAGATATGCACTCTAAAACACTCCCTTGGTTCTTTTGGATTTGCTGAAAAAGGTCCACTGCTATGCTCATTTATTTGTTTTGCAAGTTGTCCAACCTGAACTTCAAGACTTTTGATGGAAGCCTCAGTGTTCTTTTGATTTGTGATAGATATTTGCATAAACTGAGTTAGAGTATCTTCCATTTTTGAAATTTTATCAGGCTGAGCTTCTTGTTGTTGTTGTGGTGGACACTTATTTGAAGAACCTACATAAGAATTGTTAGAGGGACCTTCAAAAGAAGAGTTAGTGGAACCATAATATGTATTATCATTTTGCTGCTTCCAGTTATAAGAACTTGGACCATCTCTGTAGCTTTGGTAATTTCCTTGGAAGTTCTGTTGAGATCTAGTCTGATTTTGCATATAATAAGCCTTCTCTTCTTGTTGGCAATCACCATGTGCTTGCTGAAATTGTTGATGAAGTTGGCCTATTTGTTTTGTCAAGGCCTCTATTTGTTGTGTCAAGAGCTTATTTTGAGCTAGATTTGCATTCTGAGTATCCAACTCCATTATACTTTTTCTTTGAATCAGAGATCTATCATGGTGAGATTGGTAATCACTGGTTGCTATGGAGTCAATGATTACAATTGCTTCCTCCGGGCTCTTTCACATCATGGTACCTCCAGCTGAGGCATCAAGAATCATCTTGGTCTGAGGTCTCAAACCACTGTAAAAAAATATGTAATTGCGCAACATCATCAAAATTGTGATTTGGGCACCTCCGGAGTAGTGATTTGAATCTCTCCCATGTTTCACAGAGAGATTCATTAAACCCTTGGGAAAAAGTAGCAATGGCTGAGTTGGTGCTTATGAATCTAGAGGGTGGAAAGAATCTGGCAATGAATTTCTCCTCCACTTCTTTCCAAGTGCTAAGACTTTTATTTGGTTGGGATTGAAGCCATATCTTTGCCTTACCAGTCAAGGAGAACGGAAAAACTCTGAGATAAACAGCTTCAGTATTTGCATCAGAGGCTCCTATGGTACTGCACAGCTCCATGAAGGTAGACAAATGAGTGTATGGATCTTCATGATCTAGTCCAGTGAATGGATGTGATCCAATAAGACTGAGCAATGCGGACTTTAATTCCACAACCTTCTTACTGAAAGGAAGAATGACTATGTTGTTGTAATGCTTTGGCCTTTGTTGATACGCATGTCACCTAGAGTCCTCTGTGGTGGTCTATTTTCTTCTTCCCCTCCTTTATCAGCCATAATATAAATTACAGGTCGCTTTACTGGTGAAGGAGAATCAAAATAGAAGAAGATTTACTCGGTAGATTTTTGGTGGTTTGTTTTTTTTTCCTTTATGGTCTTGGTAATTTCTAAATTTAATAACGATTTATCTGCAAGAAATTTACCTTAAAAGGAAAAAGGATAAAACTTGCAATAACTCGTAAGTACCGAGGTTAGGGAATAAAATAAAAATAAAACACAAGAGAGTTTATACAAAATTAAAATAATGAAAGGAAGGAAAAATTCCTATTCAACTGAAAAATTAAATTTGAAAGAATTGAGTGAGCGACTCAAGTCCCCAGCAACGGCGCCAGAAACTTGTTAGGACTCTCGGTAAGCGTACCGATTTGTTGTTGTAAGTTACAAAATTTTATAAGGTCGTCTCCACAGGGACTTGAGCTACTCAGTTAATCCAAAGCGAATTTAATAGTTCAATAGTTATGTACAAGTAGGATGAGTGGAATTTCATTTGTTTAAGAAAGTAACAGAAAATAACTAAGCTTAGCAAAAATGAAATATACTTATGAGAAAGTGGGATTGGATTTCATCATTCTTACCCTTAGTATTCAATTAACTTTTACGATGCATAAATCAATTTCTATTTTTATTGATGCACACTATTTTACCACAAATCGATCCCTCGCATTCAAGTTCTAAGGATATCTACCGAATATCGATCCCTCGCATATGAAGTAAATACCCCAGCATTATAATCGTAATCGCGTGCTTTATGCAATCAGAATGTTATGCCCTATTTCTAGCAACATAACGTAATAAGTAAAATCATTCGGTTCAAACCCTAAGATTACTTTCCAGTCTCACTTAGGATTTTAATTCATGAAACTAGTGATCAAATAGAATCAAGCATTAAGCACAAAATGAAATTACCAACAAGGAATAGAAAAGATTAATGTATAAATAAATATTAAAAAAGATACGTAGGGATAAGAAGATTACATCCAATCCTTAGAGAAGCTAGCTATCATAGTGGAGAGAACCTCCTCAAGAGAAGAATTGATGAAAGGCCCCATCACCGCTTCTTTCTGGCAGAGTCTCCACATTAAATCTCACTTCTCTCACTTTCCTAACCTACCTACTACTAGTATTTAAGTTCCTAAACTAAGAAACAAGCTAAGAAAGCAAAGAATTGAAGAATTGGATGCCTTTCCTCTTAAATTCGTGGCCTATTTATAGATTTCCATCTCTTGCCTGCTTCACTCGCCCAGGTGACCATTTTCTTCATGTTTTGCTCGCCTAGGCGAGTTGAAGTTATCTCCTTGGAACTTGTGCTCGCCTGGGCGACCATTTTAGCCTGTAGGAGCTCTCTTGGGCAAGTTAAAGCCTTCAACATGAAGTAATCTTTGGGCTTTGATGGATTTTGGGCCTGGATTGCTTGTTGCACCTCCTATGTTTGCTTTCTGATCCATTTTGCTTGCTTTATGTGTTCATAATCTTCGGAAATCCTTTTAACCTATCAAAATGTAAGAGAAGATTGGATAAATCTTCAAGAATATGAACATAACATTCATCCTAAGCACTAAATATAAACTAACTAGATTTAGGGCAAGTTTTATAGATATTCTTAGTAAAAACGAAAGATAAGTGCCAGCATTTAAAACATGAATTTAACTAAAATATGGCACTTATCAGTGTATCATGAAAAGGTTTCAACTTGGACACATGAAACACAAGATGATCCCTAGCATGCTCAAGAAGTTGCAACCTGTAAGCGATAGACCCAATGCAACGAGTGATGCGAAAGGGACCAAAAAATGCTTAGTGGTTATGTAAAAGATCCCAAACAAAAAGAAAGTTGACGATATAGTTATAATCGCAGCAAAACCCAATCACCAACTACAAAAACATGATCTTAGCGATGTGAGTTAGCCTAATTTGTCATGCGAATCTCGGCATCAGAAAGGTTCTTTAAAACATAATGGACCTCTTAATGCTAAGTGAGAGTGGCGTCCAATGAAGCCACTGTGGATTCGGTGGTGTAGACATGGAAGGATGGGGAAGGATGACCTTAAAGAGCTTCAAAAGGTGTCATTTTGATGGCCAAGTGATACGAGGTATTGTACCGAAACTCGGCATAAGGTAGAAACCGAAGCCTCTTCTTTGGAGTATCACTAACAAAACATAGCAAGTAATTATGATGAATGAGATTGGTCACCTCTTTGTGTACATTAGATTATGGATGATACGTGCTACTGAAAGCAAGGGTGGTATCTTGGAGGCTCATGTGAAAACCTGCTGAGAAACACATGGTCCTTGTCACTAACAATGGTGTAAGGCAAACCTTGGAGATGGTATATATCTGACATGAAAACAACTGGAAATCCATAGGCAAAGCCATGAAGTTCACATATTTCATAAGATGATCAATGATAACCTATATTTCCCACTCACCAAAGGTAAATGGGTTATAAAATCCATAGAGATGTCTTGCCAAATCTGAGTTAGAATAGGTAAAAGGTGTAGTAAACCATATTGTTTCTGATTTGGTGATTTGATTTGATTTGTTGGCAAATAAGGCAAGTGCAAACAACGTCTCACTACCACAGAAAAAGCCTTCACCATCTGTTTTAAAGGACTTCTAACATTGGTGTAGAACCGATATTGAATCGATCGTCGTTGAAAGTGGAAAACTTTAAACAATGGTTCAAAAACCGATGTTGAAAATGCCTTTTTACATCGGTTGTTGATATAATTGATGTAGAAAGATCGATTTTGCTTAAAATTGATATTGTGAATACACTTTTTACATCGGTTACCATCACAACCAATGTAAAAATTAAGCACATTTTCTTTATATTTATTTTGTTTCACAATGAACTCAACCTGTAAATTCAAAACAGACCCAGACACTTTCTACGAAAATATTTATTTTATGCATAAAAACTAATAAGTGTACAAAACTATTAAAAGTAAAGTTCTAAGTATGGTATATATGCTTACATAAACAATTTTGGATAAGTCACTAATCTCTACTAGAATTTTGGGAAGAGTTAAAATGAAATATATATAGGACATATATGCTTACACAATATTTTCATAAATGACCCAATGTAACAGTTTAATAACAAGTAATAGAGGTTGCAGTAGACTCTAGACACTAAGTAATTGAAATTTCCAACTAACAAATGGAAAATAATAAACTATACATCAATATGCAAGTAAGTAAAGATAAAAATGTTTTGATGACACAACAACACCCTCTTAACTCATAATAAGACCTATCAACCATTTTAACCGTGTACCTATTAATGCAATTTTCCCATTGCCAAATTCAATCTGACAGACCAGTCTTGCACTTTTCCTCATTGTTAGCCAACTCAAGATAAAGTTCGATGAAGTGCTCGCAAACTTGTCTAGAGCCAATCTAGAAGCCTTAACACCAGTTGGCAAAAGCTATAGGTTCTAGTCAATCTCTCTGATCACTTCCTTGCTACCAGCATGTATGTAGAAATGGCCAAAAAGAAAGCTTTACAATTTAATCACCCATAAACACACACAAAATTAAAAATCCATTATCCACACTAAAATACTGTACTTGAAAAATAACTGAGAGTTGTCGTCACAAAGCTTTGAACTCTTCCTAGCATTCCAAATAAAAAATAATAATGCATATATTTAAGTTCAAATAGGTAAAATTTGAAAATAAAAACATGACAAAGAAATGAGAGAAAGGGGAAGAAAAACACCTTAGGATAGGGCCCATAAATGTTCTCTCAGTAGATCCACTAGATGTGATTTTCATCTTTCTCCATTGCAATAACACGTGTTATGTCTCCTTCCACAGCTAACTGTAATTAGAAGACATTTTAATTAAATATAAATAATTAAAATATTACTTAATTAAATACCTTTTATAAAAAAATGAAAATAAATCCAGAAGACTGTGCTAAGGTGATAAAGGTCTCTGTCTAAGCTAGTTGAGCAAAATCAAGAGAAAAATGATAAAGGTCTCTAGCCAGTTTAGCTGGTGATTGGAATGTTAAGGAGACTAAATTTCTACTAATTTTTTTAATTTTATTATTACTTAAAGATAAGTTTCTAAGAATCGTATATTAATAAAACTTCTAAAACATAAAACTTACAAAAGTTTTGAAACTAGTACATTATACATAACCATAGTTCTTGTAACAAAGGTTCATATAATACAAGTACAATAATTTCCATACTTCAGTCTAATACATAACTTCTTCACTACTCCAGAGCTTCAATGAAATATTCAAACACATCAATACAAAATATGCAACTATATGAATGCATGAGATGAACTATCCCAGGGCCAAATGGCCTCCACATATCGTACTGTATGTGGCCACACTGAGTGTGGACGCTGCTATAGTCTTACGCAAACATGCATGAATTTTGCCATATATCCTTGCACTTGGGTACTACATATCGTACTGTATGTAGCATCAGATTCTGTTTCCCCAAAGCCTCGTACTGGAAAGTAATCCACCTATCTTATCTTATCACATCAATATCCATCCATAATAAAAATCAAATCCATAAGCAAAATACAGATTACCTTATGGAGAAATATTTTCATCATATCATCATATGTATCATAAGTATGGTTACACCACCATAATATGTATTATAAGTATGGTTACACCACTATACCTTAATCAAGTAAGATTGTTACCAAATTTTATGCATAACCGGAGAATAGTTTTTAACTATAGATGTTAGTAATATAACTAATAATTCTTAATATAAATAATATCTAATTCCTTTAAACCTTCACAAGAAAAGATTCAAACCTAGTATACATCTTAATTCTCCTTTCACCTACCACCTCACTAATTAATCCTCAAGATTGAATCATTCAAGTATTTAAACCATTTAACTACATACCATTCATCCTCTACTTCTAAAATTTAAATCAAAATCTTTCCATAAAAATCTCAACATACAGCCCAAAATATCATCAAAATTACCTTCAAAAGATCATCAATTGGGCTTCCATACATCACTAATCTTTATGCATATAAATCAACACCTATCTTATAGCTTAAATCAACATATTCTCATCAAAGAATAACCCTCAAATAGCATGAAATTCAAGCCTAAATAATAACCATAATTTAGCCTACTAAAGCATGTAAATTAATCCAAACCAATGATTAACTAGAGATTTAAGCTTAGCCTACCTCAAGTGAGTTTGAATCTTGAAAATAGAATGGATAAATGGCTTCCTTCCTTCCTTCCTTGGGAAATCCTCTTAGAGATGAAGCCTTGATATCCTTCTTCTAAGCTTGTCAAAACTCTTCCTAAGGTTGCTAGGTTTCTCACGAAATTTTGTCAAGCTGGTAGAGTTTTCTTTTCTTACTTGATTCTAACTCTAAAGGAGAAAGATGAAATGAAGGTAGTATGAAGTGAGGATGTTCACGTGAATGTGTAGAGAGGAAGGCTTGGAGAATGTCTTGCACTTAGATCCTCCTTCCTTTATATAGTGGTTTAGGATTCACTTTATGGAAAAATATCTCCTACACCATAATGACTTACCTTTCCACTTGTCCACCCCTTTACAAGTGTCCCTACACTTGTCCAAATCATAAATGCTCTTAATTCTCCACCATCCAAGTGTCTAAGCTCTTGAAGTTTCTCCATTTCTCTTGCATTTTCGTGGAGTAGCTTGCCAAGGAAGATTTTTTATACTTTTTCTTTCATTCTTGAGTTTATCCCAAACCTGTTTTAGTAAAATTCTAATTTTGGATTCGTTAACTGTTGGATCTCTTTAAAATTTGAAAGGTACACTACTATCCCACATATGTAACTTTTGACCGTTGGGATTGTTGAAATAATGTCTAGAGCTGTCCACGTGTTCTACCAAACGAGATAAGAGAAGATTTTTCTTCTCATCTTGTATACATATTCCAAGTGTCCACCACTTGTCTTCTTCATGAAGCTTGCCTTTACAAGTGGCTTATTCATGAATCTTCTCCCCTTTTCTACATCATTCCACACGTGAGCTTCGAGCTTAAGGGGTAGGATGACAAGTTTTTCTTCCTTTTATGCCATTACATGTCATTTTTGATGCTAAAGTAAAATCTGATTCCACTTATGGTTTTCCACATGGTAATTCCTTGTATGAAGTTAAATTTAATTTGAATTCTTTCACCTAAAATAATATGAAATATTCTAGAGATCTCCAAAAATTATTTTCAATAGCTTATAACCAATTTCTACAGAGTACTATACAAACCTCAAGCACAAGATTGTCCTTATCTTAATTCCAATTGGTCTATTCTTCTTCTGACCATCAAAATTACTATACCATTTTATTAAATAGGTTTATACATCTTACAATTAAGATAAAATTCTTTAGATTTTATGTATCATTTTTCCATATTTTTCTTATGCTTGAATTTTCTTAAATAAAGCCTTAAAGTTGTTATCTTGTAAAATTCCTAGAAATTTTATTCTAAAGTTTTATGTTAACAAATATTTTGATACTTAGTTAGCTAAGTGTATTCTATAATTTCATTAGGTTTATACAAAATTTCTAAAGTTATTTGAGCATTTTTGGCCTAGGGGCATATTGGTAATTTTGTTATTCATCCTAGGGGCATTTTGGTCATTTTCCAAAATATGTAAGGGCATTTTTGTAATTTTCATCCTAAGGGTATTCTAGTAATTTCTACTTCATGGAAAGAGTGATTTAGTCATTTTTCTTTAAACATACTTGTATCCAAATATCATCTCATTTCCATAAGTAATTATAATAAAATTTTGAGGATGTTACAGGAAATATGTGTAAATATGTCCAACTAATACTACTTAGTTTGGGTAAAATAATAATAATAATAATAATAATAATAATATTTAATTTAAATAGAAAACAAAGAGGACCACCATACCTATTTTTAGTTTCAGTCTCTTCATTTGTCGTTTGTAACTGAGATCGGAGAACCCCCTGCATAGACACAAAAGTATCGCTTGAAGAAACAAGTCTAATTGAACATGGAAAAACATCAGCACTCAGCAGCTTGAGACAAGAATCATTCCACTTAATGTTACAGAAGCTATGGAGGGATTTAAAATATGTTGGACCAATTAAATCCTTTCATTCAATTCTCTTCCTCTGTACCCTTTAACTGATACCAAACAAGGGCCAATCCTTTTGTTCCTCTTCTTCCCTTCCCTCCCACCCAAAGTTTGCATACCAAATAGAGACTTGGTTATTTTAAGATTTGATTATGGACTAAACAAAAAAAAAATGTATCCTTACTTCATAAAGACCCAAGAAACACCTACACGAATACACAGCTCATTCAGTGTGACAATCACAAACTATATTCAGTTTATAGTCATTGATAACAGCCTTTGCAAAAAATATAATCTAGTAATTCCATTCGTTATACCTATAGGTACAGGTGGGAAGAACATTTTCAGTGAAACCAGAACAATATATGAGATTGAGTGGTAGCTCGTCAATAGAAATTTAAAGTTGATTATAAGGATATGCTTAAAAAAGTTAAAGAAAATTTAACAAAGAAGAGAAACAAAGTTTGAAACTTAACAATAATAATAAAAACCTAGCCTTATCCCAGGAGTGATGATCACAACAAGAATCAATTAAATAGTTGAATACTCAAGCACAAGTAATTCCATGGGGAATAGTTAAAAAGGGATTTAGAGTTAAGAAACCATCTTCCTAGTTACAAATACTTTGTTTCTTTTAGATTATTTCAAAATTTAAAAAATTGCCCTGATACTTTTTCCTAGTCATCTGATGATGCAAGGTTGCCAGCAATCATGCCTTCTCTTTCTTACTAAATAAATTTTGGGCATTACAGAATGAGAAAAAATTACCTTCAAGAACTTCAGCAGACACAAATGTGATAAGGCTGATCCAACATATTGAGTCACTGAATAAGGAATCATTATGTGGAAGCTTAGGAGTAGTCCAATATGCAAGGTTGCCAGCAAACCTTTTATTCATGCCAGTTTTCCTTATTACTAAATAAATTTTGGGCATTAAAGAATGAGAAAAAATTACCTTCAAGAACTTCAGCAGACACAAATGTGATAAGGCTAATCCAACATATTGATCCAACATATGTTTTCACCAATCTTACTGAGGCTTCTCCCTGAATTGATGTTTAAATTTTCTTAGTGATACTATTAGTATGTCTCATTTTCTAAAAGAACCTACAATTATACCTAGTAAGTGCAAAGTCTGCAATTCAAGTCACTATACTTAAACATGTAGTTAATTCATGTAACGTAAAGTAACTTGGAAAACCAGGGATTTTTTTCTGCATATGACTATCACTTCATTTATAAGACTTGAAGCTTCAATTGTGATATGAACAGAGAACCAGAGTAATTAAAACTTTTCCAGAATAATGCTATCTTTCACCTATCATAGAGGCATTCATGTATATTAGTTTGGGAAAACAGAGCAATGGTTCAATTGTGAAAAGGGGCAAACCCTTAGAAGGAGAAATCTTTCTCCTGTTCTGTTCATTTTCAGTCAAGCAATAAAATCATTATTTTCTTTCTCCTGTTCTGTTCATTTTCAGTTTTGATAATGCATTCGTCGAAACGCTCCAAAACAAATTAACTACGCTAATTCTGTAGCACAGGATTAACCTAGGTCGACTCAGAGACATGATCAATATGGTTCTAGCTTCAAATCATTGGTAATAATAAGGGGTAATTTAGTCGAACAGTTGTATGCACAAAGTAAAACATGCAAGAACACAAACTAAAATTAAAGAACAATGCAGAAATTAACAAGATTATCAAGGAGTAAAGTAAAATAGATTAGAAAGCATCAATCCAATTCACCAAACCAAGCTATTTATATCATCATCATTCTCATAAGTTGATTCTATCATGAACATTCATTCAATCTCAATAGAAGCAGTTCAATCGACTCTACTCCTAAATTAATTGAAATCACAACCCTAACTGAAATATCATTCAATTAATCTTGTGATTATCATTCGAAATTAGAACATGAATCCATAATCCTAAGTCGCTCTCAATCCTAAATGCATTCATAATCATGAAAACATAATAGAAATTGAAGAAGAGGGTGAACATTCAAATAGAATTCGAAATACCAAACCGGAACTCCAATTCTTCTCTTGCTTGAGTTGGATCCTTGGATTGATTGATGATTTAGCCTTCCATGATCATCACCAAGGAAAGCCCCATGAAGTGAGTGCAAGAAAATGGAAGAATAGCAAAATGAAAATGAAGAAGATGAAGAACAATTGAGAGAAAATGAAGAACAAGAGTTTGATCCTAAAAACTTAAAAGAGAGAAATGTAAAACTGTTTTTATTAAATGAAATGTAATGTAAAGTGTGTAAAGTATGTCCAATGTCACTAATATGTAGTGACTAAGTCTGAAGAAAAGAATGGGCCATGAACGAAACCCATCAATTCTAATTATTTGCTATTTACAACAAAAAAAAATCAAATTCGCAGCCCAGAATATAAGTACAGTGATACTGACTTCGAAGTCCAAAATGACCCTCCAAATGGAAGAATTAGCCTTGGCTTATTTTGGTAAACTTGTAGATTTTTTCGTTATCTTTCCAGGGACTACTAGAATGCTCCATTCAGATTTCCATAGAGCTCTGTAGGTTCTATACAAGGCAGATAGGTCAAGTGAGCATAAAATCCGAAAATACGCTACAATTAGCAATTAAGCCCACTTACTTGCCTAAGACAAAAACTGAATTAGAATGGAAAAATAACAGTTCAAGAGAAGTCAATTAAGCTAAGAAGGATAGAAAAATATTTAACTAAAAGCACTCCATCAAAATACCCCACACTTAAACATTAGCACTTCTGGGCAAAACTAAGAGAAAGACTAAGAGAAAAATTCAAACTAACGTAAACCAAAAATTTAAAGAAAGGGTATGAACAAGGCACACATATTTTTCAATGGATCATAACAATACACAAAAGTGAAAGGGATGAAAGATGGAAGAATAATATTGAGGTAACAAACAATCCATGAAAATATGATCACAAAGTGCAAAGTGAAAAAGTAGTCAAGTTTAGAATTAAGAATGCACCAAGGTGATAGAATTCTCTCAAAGGGTGGCACTCAACCTCATATAATGTGTATGGCTTGTATTTACACTCAAACACCACATGTAACTAGCACATCCAAGCATTGACAAGCCTTTCATTCATTCAACTGGAAATACACATGCATCAAAAGATCAAAAGGACTTTATTAGCTTGTAATGAATGGCTTAGGAAAAGATGGATAAGAAAGGGATATTTAGGCTAAAACTTAAGAGAAAAGAGGGACAATTGTTAGACTATTTGGCAAGCGTACCAATTGTCGTCGTAAGTTACAAAATTTATAAGAGTTCGTCTCCACAGGGACTTGATTTTACTCAGTTAATTCAAATAGAACTTAACAGTTTAATAGTTTATGTACAGTGATTGTGAACGAAGTTTCATGTAATTGCGGAAATAACAGAATAGTTTAGTAAAAGCTGAAATAATAAACTTAATATGAAGATTACAAAATATTACTGAAAGAAAATGAGTTTGATTAATTAAAGAGCGTAGGATTGGATTTCATCGTTCATACCTTTAGCATTCAATTAATATTACCTTGCATAAGTTATTTTCTATTATTACTGATGCACACTGAGTTACCTTGAATCGATGTCTCGCATTCAAGTTCTAAGGATATTTTACCGCATATCGATCTCTCGCATATTTAAGTAAATACCCCAGCGT
>PYAF01003872.1:46652-86858 GCA_007407185.1 Glycine tomentella
TTATGATTGTGGTTGATAGATATATGTGTTGTCAGTGAACCAGGGGAAGGAAATACCTTCAAGGACCCTGAGTTTACTGAGATTTTATATCTCACCCCGTTTGTGGGATTTATGATGCAGGTGATACCTCAGGGGGAGCAGATAGATCCCAAGGCAAGAAGCCTATGCAGGGATAGCTGTGTGTGTATACCTTAGGCTATATGATAAGAGCATGTGGCTCTGATGTTTTGTACTTAGCCTTTGGTTTTGATTTTGTTATACCCTGAGGGGATATTTGTACAGTTTTGTATCTAAACAGAGATTATGTATATTCACCATATGATATGTACAGTGTATCTGATGATGACACTTGTTGATGTCATTTTTATATATGTGCTTCCAAACTGCTTAAACTCTGATTGATTATCTATGTGTTGTGGTTATGCTTGGTAATGACCCTCATTGAGAAGGGGGTGTTACAAGAGGGGTCTTGTCCATCAGAGTGTCTCCACTAGCTGCATCTATTATACTCCTATCCATCAACATCAAGCCTTCATAAAAATACTGGATCAGTAATTGCTCACTGATTTGATGGTGAGGATAGGTAGCACACAGCTTGTTGAGTCTCTCCCAGTACTCATACAAAGTTTCTCCAGGAAACTGCCTTATGCCACAAATTTCCTTCCGAATGGATGCTGTTCTAGAGGCAGGGAAGAATTTCTCCAAGAATTTTCTCTTCATGTTTGTCCAAGTGTTGATAGGATCTGGTTGAAGGTACAACCAGTCCTTAGCAACACCATCTAGAGAGAAAGGAAATGCCTTCATCTTGACATAATCCTCATGAACATCATGTGGTCGCATGGTGGAACACACCACATGAAACTCCTTAAGGTGTTTATGTGGATCTTCACCAGCAAGTCCATGAAACTTAGGAAGCAAATGGATCAGTCCAAATTTCAACTCATAACTGACTTCAGTCTGAGGATATTGAATACACTAAGGTTGGTAAACAACATCAGGTGTAGCTAACTCCTTAAGGGTTAGGTTGTTCTCAGCCATTATATCAAGATGTGTAGAAGTAGAAGGAGTAGAAGTAGATTCAGAATCAAAGTCAGAAGACGCTATGCTACTGTCTAAAACTACACTATCAAAGTCATCTAACCTAATGTTATGTCTGTTTAATCTGTGAAATGTCCTATCTATCTCAGGATCAAATAAATGTAATTCACTTGATGTGGACCTAGTCATACACAATGTCATAAAGGATAATAAATACAGAAAGCATAAAAAAAACAACCCTAAAAATTTTAAACAAAATCAAAGTGTAAAAGTTTAGACTTTTTTTTTTTTTTACTCCCAAGCTATCAGCGTGAGATTGGCGCTATCAACGTGGGATGTTCGAATCTATGGCACGATTAGCGTGGATTCCACGCTATTAGCACCAAGACTTCAACATCAGGTCCTGGATTCGAGCTAGTGGCGCGATTAGCGCCAGGACGACGACAAAGGTCCCTGGTTTCGAATATATGGCGCGATTAGCGTGAATTGACACGCTATTAGCACCAGCTGGACGTTTTGCGAAATACAAAGCTAATGCAACAACCACAAGCACATAATCATGTAACAAGCATAGTTGTGCAACAAAACATAAAAATGCAAGAATTAAAACTACTTCTATAAACTAATTACAATGAATTATAGCTAGCACACAATGAACCATGTCCCTGACAACGGTGCCAGTTTTGATAATGCGTTCATCAAAACGCTCCAAAACAAATTAACTATGCTAATTTCGTAGCACAAGATTAACCTAGGTCGACTCAGAGACACGATCAATATGGTTCTAGCTTCAAATCATTGGTAATAATAAGGGGGAATTTTGTTGAACAGTTGGTATGCGCAAAGTAAAACATGCAAGAACACAAACTAAAATTAAAGAACAATGTAGAAATTAACAAGATTATCAAGGTGTAAAGTAAAATAGATTAGAAAGCATCAATCCAATTCACCAAACCAAGCTATTCAAATCATCATCATTCTCATAAGTTGATTCTATCATGAACATTCATTCAATCTCAACAGAAGCAGTTCAATCGACTCTACTCCTAAATTAATTGAAACCACAACCCTAACTGAAATATCATTCAATTAATCTTGTGATTATCATTCGAAATTAGAACATGAATCCATAATCCTAAGTCGCTCTCAATCCTAAATGCATTCATAATCATGAAAACATAATAGAAATTGAAGAAGAAGGTGAACATTCAAATAGAATTCGAAATACCAAACCGGAACTCCAATTCTTCTCTTGCTTGAGTTGGATCCTTGGATTGATTGATGATTTAGCCTTCCATGATCATCACCAAGGAAAGCCCCATGAAGTGAGTGCAAGAAAATGGAAGAATAGCAAAATGAAAATGAAGAAGATGAACAATGAAGAACAATTGAGAGAAAATGAAGAACAAGAGTTTGATCCTAAAAACTTAAAAGAAAGAAATGTAAAACTGTTTTTATTAAATGAAATGTAATGTAAAGTGTGTAAAGTCTGTCCAATGTCACTAATATGTAGTGACTAAGTCTGAAGAAAAGAATGGGCCATGAACAAAACCCATCAATTCTAATTATTTGCTATTTACAAAAAAAAAAAAAAATCAAATTCGCAGCCCAGAATATAAGTACAGTGATACTGACTTCGAAGCCCAAAATGACCCTCTAAATGGCAGAATTAGCCTTGGCTTATTTCTGGAAAACTTGTAGATCTTTTCGTTATCTTTCCAGGGACTACTAGAACGCTCCATTCAGACTTTCGTAGAGCTCTGTAGGTCCTATACAAGGCAGATAGGTCAAGTGAGAATAAAATCCGAAAATACGCTACAATTAGCAATTAAGCCCACTTACTTGCCTAAGACAAAAACTGAATTAAAATGGAAAAATAACAGTTCAAGAGAAGTCAATTAAGCTAAGAAAGATAGAAAAATATTTAACTAAAAGCACTCCATCAAGGGGCAAACCCTTAGAAGGACAAATCTTTCTCCTGTTCTGTTCATTTTCAGTCAAGCAATAAAATCATTATTTTCTTTTCTCTATTTCCTTTTGCGGGATCCCAAAAGGAAGGGTTTCTAGATATCATATTTCTTAATTTGTTTCCTTGTTGTATTTGAGTAGGAATAGGAATCCAGTATTAGTATAACAAGGGTTAGTACTTTGTATTTTCTATCAAACTTAACTTAACTTATCCTCAAGCGAAGCCTTTTTGAAGTCTGCAAGCAGCATAATACGCAATTTCTTAGAAATGTCCATTTATTACCCCCAAACAATATTAAAAAACTTGTAGAGCATGAAAAAAAAAAAAGTGCAGCAATGCTCCTGCCGCTGTTCCAACATCAGTGAAAAGTGAAAACATGTCCTAACAGGTAAGCCATCCATATCCAAGTGAATCGTCAAGCGTATACTAAACGCTGATTTCACAATATATATTTATAATTCTATTAACCATGTTTCTAGCATAATTTAGAAAGAGTAACAAAAGCACTAAGCACACACCTCCAGTGTTCTCGTCAAGCTTGCGGCGATTTTTCTTACTGTTTTTCGGGTTCTCTGCAATTTGAAGCGCTTGCTCATCCAATATAGATTTCTCCTTCTCCAACTCAAAATTTGAAAAGACGAAAAAACACAGTCACAAAAAAACTATCGCAATTGCAGCAATTGAAACAATGCGGCAACACATGATAGATTATATAAAAGGAAGTTGCAAAGGAATAAGCAGCTTGAGTTTATTCACATACTCTTCATTAAATAGACCTATGAAGTAACAATAACAAATACAATATATTGGGTAGTTGTACTAGGAAGCCTAAGATAAAGGAAAGATGTTGATCTCATGCAATTGAATTAAAAAATAATAACAAACTATTCTTAGCATATACAACATAATAACAAATTGTTAAACTTATCTTAATACTCCCCCTCAAGTTGGAGCATGAAGGGAAGAGATGCCCGACTTGAACAATAAAAATTCAAATTGTTTTCTGCCAAGAGCTTTAGTCAAGATGTCTACAAGTTAAAAAGAAGTTGGAATGTGCTTAGTGGATATAGTCTTCGCCATCACATGTTCTCGAACAAAATGACAATCGAGTTCAATATGTTTTGTATGCTCATGAAAAACTGGGTTAGAGGCTATAAGAATTGCAGATTTGCTATTACAATATAGTTTCATGGGCATCGGGTGAGCAACACCAAGATCCTGTAATAAAGCTTTGAGCCATAAAAGTTCAGAAGTAGCTGCAGCCATTGAACAATACTCAGCTTCTGCAGAGGAACTAGAAATTGTCTTTTGTTTCTTTGATTTCCAAGAGATAAGAGATTGGCCGAGATTAACAAAGTAGCCAGTAATAGAACTTCTAGTAACAGGACAACTTGCCCAATCAAAGTCACAATAGGCACGAATATGAAGATCACAAGTAGAGCTGAGGAGAAGACCTTGTCCATGATTTCCCTTGATATAACGCAAGACACGCAACACTACATCATAGTGTTCTTACAGAGGATGCTGAAGAAATTGAGAAAGTGTATGTACTGCATAACTCAATTCAGGTCGAGTTATAGTAAGATAGACGAGGCGGCCTACAAGACGTATATAACGTGTAGGATCTTCATATGCTGGACCATCTGCAAGTGCCAATTTATGATTCTTGTCCATGGGAAAATCAGTTGGTTTGCACCCAAGTAAACCACATTCATTTAATATATCCATGGCAAATTTTCGTTGACTGAGAAATAATCCAGATGAGCTAGGGCAAATTCAATACCAAGAAAATATTTCAGTTTATCGAGATCTTTAATTTTGAACCAAGTCTGAAGATGAAGCTTAAGCCGATCGCAAGCAGAAGTGTTATTACCAGCCAAAATAATGTCATCGACATAGATTAAGACGATGGCAAAATTGTTATCTCTGCTGAAAGTGAACAACATGTAATCGGCCTTGGATTGTTGAAAAATGAAACTGAAAAGAGAGTCTCAGAGTTTGGCAAACCAATTTTGCGAGGACTGCTTGAGGCCGCAAAGGGAACATTGTAGTTTGTATGCAGTGCCAGGAGAACCAGTAGAAAAACTAGGAGGGAAACACATATACATCCTCCTCAAGATCACCATGGAGAAATGCATGTTGAACATCCAATTGATAAATATGCCATCCTTTTACAACAACAATAGAGAGAAAAGTGTGCACACTCACCATTTTGGCGATTGGAGCAAAAGTTTCATTGTAATCTTCTCCTTCAATTTGGTTATTGCAACAATGACCAATCTGGCCTTGTATCGTTCTATAGAGCCATCAGAATAATATTTGATGCGAAAAACCCATTTGCAAGGAATGACCTTCTTGCCATGAGGAAGAGGGGTATCAACCCACGTGTGGTTATCCTCGAGAGCCTGAATTTCAAGTTTCATTGTCTGTTGCCAAAGTGGATCCTTTACTGCTTCTTAGAACGAACGGGGTTCAAAGGTACTACTAACAGCTGCTAAGAATTTTTGGTGTTGTGAAGAGAAAACATGCTTAGTAACAAACTTTTCAATAGGATAAAGAATACCTAAGGAGACATTGGAGAGAGTGTTGATATAAGGGGGCGTAGTGGCAATATGACAATGATAATCTTGGAGATATGCTGGTGGCCGATGAGGTCTTCTTATACAAGTGTGAGGTGCAGAAGATGGAGATGGAGATGCAGAAGAGCTCCCCCTATCAGTGGACTCCGATTCAGGTAGAGGTGCAACATCTAAAGAGGATACATCAGTAGAATTCAGCTTACATAAAATCATAGTTGAGGAGACAGGTTGTGTGGGAACCGGAGGATTATCCATGGTAGATACACCAAAAGGAAAAACATCTTCAAAACACTGAACATCACTAGAGATGTAAATTTCCTTGGTATCCAAATCAAAAACCTTCCAACCCTTTTTATTTGATGCATAACCAACAAAAACACATTTGCGAGAGCGTGCAACAAATTTTTCAGAAGGTTTAGGCAAAACAGTGGCATAACATAGACAACCAAGAAGCCGAATGTGACCATATTCAGGTGTAGTGGCATGGAGTACTTCATATGGACATTTACCTTTAAGTAATGTAGTGGGAGTTTGATTAATCAAATGAGCAACTGTGAGGATACACTCACCCCATAAAGTGAGAGGAAGATGTCCATCAAATCCAAGGCACGTGCCACATTAAAGATATGATGATGGCGTTGTTTAACTTTACCGTTTTGTTGTGGCGTGTATGCACAAGAAAGCTAATGAAGAATACCATGATTAGCAAAAAAAAAAAACTACGAAGAGAGGAAGACATAAACTCTGTCCCGTTATCAGTTTGAACTCGGTTAACCATGAAATTGAACTAAGTTTACACCATTGTAATAAATGTGATTAAAGTAGAACATGCTCATGCTTATCACGTAAAAGATAAATCCACACATAATGACTAAAATCATCAACAATAGTAATAAAATAGCGTACACCAACAGACGAAACAATTTGATATGGTCCGCATAAATCACAATGGATTAAATCAAAACGGTGCAAACTTTTCTTTTTATTAATAGGAAATGAAGTATGAGTTTGTTTGGCTTTACAACAAACATCACAGGGAGCCATTTTATTCGAGCTAGAAACAAATGAAGCAAACTTAAATAATGTCGAGAAGGATGGCCCAAACGTCGATGCCACAAATCGTGCAGAAACAAGTTGGTGAAGCACATACACCCCTTCATGTTCAACACCCTTGCTAATCGTCCTCCTCATCTGTAGGTCCTGTAGAAAACACGTAGAATTAGTAAACAAGGCCATGCAATTGTTGCAACGTATCAACTGAGAGATGGAAATTAAGTTGCATATAAGTGATGGGACATAAAGAACATTTATAAGTAGCAACATAGAGGTGAGTTGCACGTCCCCACATTGGACTGCAATGGTATGGGTACCATTTGGTAAACCCACTGAATAAGGAGAAATAGTACAGATATTAGTAAGGAAGGAGATTGTTCCAGTCATATGTTGTGAAACCTCGCTATCCAGAAGCCAAGGCTGTTTGGAAGATACTATACTCGATAATTTTTCAGTGGTCATTTTGGAGAAAATAGCAAGAGACATCAAATGTTGAAGCATGTCAGGAGTAAAGTCATCAACTGACAAAGATTTGGAAGGCCCACCATCGACAGAAGATGCACCAGAATGAGTGGCATGAGCAGAAATAATAGCAGGTCGTCCTTGAGTATAACAACCATATCCACGTCCACCAGTAGTACGATCAGGGTAGCCATTGAGTTTGTAACAACGAGAGATATCATGATTGGAACGTCCACAGTAGGTGCAGATGACACGTGGCTTAGGTGGATAAGAAAGTGCATTGGTGATGGCACAACCAAGAGCATTAGAAAGAGTCTCAGTAGCACGAACCATAGCTTTATGTCATTCCTTTTGAATGACCATAGCAAACACGCGATTAATGGAGGGAAGTGGATTGGTGTTGAGGATCTGGGTGATAAGAGTACCATAGACAGCATGATCTAGGCCTATAAGAAAATGATAGACGCGATCATTTTCGAAGTCAATTGCAACAGATCTGGTGAAAGCATAAGTATCACTAGTGGCACAAGTATCAAACACACGACTAGATTCCAGTTCATCCCAGATGGAGCGAAGCTTAGTGTAGTAATCAGTAATAGGTGCACCGTTTTGCTTCATAGTTGCAAGTGAAGCTTTGAGATGGAAGATACGATGAATGTTGGCAACTGCAAAACATTCTTTGAGATTATTCCAAAGATGCTTTGCAGATTCAAAGAACTTGATGAATGGCTGCTTCTGAGGATCTAAGATATTGTGAATCCAACTATTGATCATGGTGTTGCACAGGGACCAAGCATATACTTCATCAGAGGTTTTATCAGTGGGTTCCTTAATACTACCTTCAACGAAACCAAATTTGTTCTTGGCTTTTAATGTGTTACTCATTAAATTGGACCAATTTTCAAATTAGAATGACACCAAGATGATCAGAAGGATAAAGGAAAAAACGTGATTTTGGATCAGTGATTTTGAGAGTCTGACTTGTGGAAGTCATGATGGAAAAAAAATTGACGCAAGGATCGTCAAGCTCTTGATACTATAAAAGAAGTTGCAAAGGAATAAGCAGCTTGAGTTTATTCACGTACGTACTGGTCATTAAATAGACCTATGAAGTAACAATAACAAATACAATATATTGGGTAGTTGTACTAGGGAGCCTAAGATAAAGGAAAGATGCTGATCTCATGCAACTGAAATACAAAATAATAACAACAAAATAATAACAAACTATTCTTAGCATATACAACAAATAACAAACTATTAAACTTATCTTAATATATATTCAAAATTTTAAGGGATACCCAATCATCGCTAAATATACATTTCCATGAAGCCTCAATGAGTACTATTCAATAATTGAATATAAAAACACAAGCAACGAAGGAGTAAGAATAATACAATCATTGATTCTTCCTTAGAGAACTATGGCAGTGGCGATGGAGAACAAAGAGAGTTCATGTTGTACACATAGACGCCGTCGCAGCAGCCTTCGGAGAAGAAGGAACGACAAACAGTGTTGCGAGTGGGTGCCAAGGGTTTGGGAAACGTTGTTTTGGGTTTTTGGAGGTGGACTAAGAGTTTGGAGAGTGAGCATGAAAATAAGATTGAACCAGATTGGATTTTTAATTTGGGAAATCAAGCATCAAACAACAACGATTTTTATAAAATTCGATGTAAACATAGACATACAACATTAATTTTTGTAAAATTGATATTAGCAAATATCAAACAATATCAATTTTTATAAAAATCAATATTAACATAAACACATAATATCAATTTTTAAAAAATCGATGTTAACAAAATCAACTTATTTACAAATATGTTACCACATTTTCTTTAACTTGGTTTTGATAAAACCAATGTTAAAATAATGATGTTAAAAGCATATTTTCTAGTAGTGTCCTTAACATATTTTTGCATTTTAGGCCATATAGAGGATTGTGTCAAACAAGCCAAAGTGCCCTTCACCCCAAAATGTCCCCATGTTGGTGTAGCATGATGTTTCAAAAGCAAGGATGGATGCAAACCCGATTCCAATGGAATGAACAAACGATGATCATAGTAAAGTAAACCATCACTTTCCACCAAAATAGATGATCTGGAGCATCCGTGAATTTTTAGAGTAATGCTTGACTAGAAGTATGGAAAATACAATGATTGCAAAGCAGGTCGAGCCAAGTTGAAACATACTAAGAAACAACCAAGGTGAGTAATTATAGATCCTAGTCAATTCTTGATCTGTAACGAAATTGGTTTTTCCTGGACCATAAACAATCTCAGAATCAAAACACAAAAGCTTAACCAATCATATTTGTTGTGCAGAAGTTTGAATTGCCTGACTAAACAAACTACGCACACTTTGATGGTCAGTATAAATGCGAAAAATGACCAAGCAAATAGTGTTTCCATTTTTTTACCGCATGCGTTATGGCAAACATTTCTCTCTCATAAGTGGAACCAAATTGAAGGCAACCACATGGTTTGCAACTATAAAAAGCAATAGGATGTTTGTCCTGGGAAAGAACTTCCTCGATCACCATACTCATTACATCAATGGCGACATTGAAAGCAAGAGAGAAATTGGGAAAGGTCAATACCGAAAGCAAAATCATAGTTTGTTTCAATTCTTGGAAAGCCAATGCAGCTTTATCATTCCACTAAAAAGAGTTCTTCTTTAGCAACTTTGTGAGAGGACTAGCAATGGCAGCGTAGTTATGGACAAACCTTCTATAATAACCAATCAGTCTAAGAAAACGTCTCAAGGTGGATGAGGAATGAGGTGGAGGCCAATCCATGATATCTTGAACCTTGGTGGGTTTAGCTACATACCAGAATGTGACAAAACATGACCCAGGTACACAATCTATGCAACACCAAATTCACACTTCTCATATTTGGCAAAAAAAAATTGATGTTGTCACAACACTTCTCACACCCATTTCAAATGTTGTAGATGGAAGACTAGTTGGCACTGTAAATAAGGACATCATAAAAAAAATATCAAGACAAATTTTCAAAGGGAGTATCAAAAAGCATCATTAATTGTTGCCTAAAAGGTCGATGGCACATTTGACAACCCAAAGGACATGACAATGAACTCAAAGTGGCCATCTATGGTATGAAATGTGGTTTTGAAGATATCGTCTGGATTCATCAAGATTTGGTGGTAGCTGTAATGCCCTTCGTTACAATAATAACTCGTGATAAAATATACCAAACTAAATATGAAATCCCAAAATTATAATAGTCTTAAAATATCTAATGTATAATAAAATAAGTCAAATAAATGAGTCTTACAAAAAGAAAACATTATCCTCAAAATATGGGCATCTAAACTAAATGAATGCTAATAATATAATGAAAGTAACCACATTCGACATCTTATTCTAAAGTATTAACCAAGCTAAAATAAATGTAACTAATAAAATTATGTCTTCAAGTCTCGTCAAACTCAGCAATTTTTTCCTCATGCTCTGAAAACAACACTTATAATGAGATGATAATATCAGTTAATAAAACAAGTTCTAAAATGAGTTCATTAAATAGTGTTGTTCTTAATTGGCGTGGAAATTCAGAAAATGAATCATGGTATGTACAGCGAATTTAAAATAAGGCTATATATATATATATATACATAAGCTCCAATAAAATCAAATAAAAAAAAAATCATACTTTATTTTCATAACATACTCAATAATAAAAGTATTAAATAAACATCAACATCTCACTACATTCAAATAAATATCACAAATACAACTTAGTGATTCCCGAATCACTAAACTCAACTCTTTGGTTTCCAGAATAAGTGTGGATATCAAATTCTTCAAAGTGCTATGAGCACACATCATATCCGTGCAATGACGTTTCATCTTCCCACCATAAATAGAGTTATATATTTAGAGTATATTTTTATCCCAAATAGAGGTGTCTCATAAATTTCATCCCCATTTCAAATAGAGATATCATTTAAATACACATATAAATATAAACAAATTGTTCTGTCCGCTAGGAAAAGATGTCCAACAGTGATGTTGGATGGTTGATATGAGATCAAACTCTCTCTCTCTGAAGAAGATTATGGAGATGAAACTTCATCAGGAAGAAGATCACAATGCGAAACCACAATTGGACGTGGGGTGTGTGCACTGTGAGTAAGGAAAAGAGAGAGTCAGATTATGTGTGTACCTTGTTTCCTGTCAATGCCTATGTTTATATTCACTGACCTGTGTTAAAAAAAGGAAAACTCTCCCTAATCTTGGTCGGGATCTTTAATATGATAACATGGATATCTTCCAAATTTACTATGCAGTTATTGCCTTTGATTTCTCTTGATTCTGACAATTAATTAGAGGATGTTTTCCCATAAGTCATGCTGGAGATTACGGTGGTGGTTGATCGTAGCTTACGAACAAATTATCGGAAACTTGTTGGGCCTCTTAAGATTTAGCCCATTCCAAATATCCGTAACAGTTGCCCCTCAGCCCGGTCACCAAGTATCCTGGGCGATCGGGATGATAATATTTGCTGGATAATTGCCAAGACAATTTTTTCGGCTTTACTTTGGCCGAGTTGTCAAATTCCACATTCGCTTTACTTGGCCAAGTTGCCGATTTCCAACATTCGCTTTACTTGGCCGAGTTAGCGAATTCCAACATTTGATATGAATATCCTGTTGCTATCTTGTCGTAGTCCTTACCGTGTTCGTGTACTTTCTCTGAAGCAGCCGACCTGTTCTCCTGATCTCTGATCTCATAGGGAAATGAAACGTTCTTATCATCACTCAAACATGTGAAACGACGCGCCCCCGATCATTTAATGATCTGTCCTTTCTTTGCACGTTGCAATCATGAGTGTTTTGACTCAATCCCCATTTTGCCCCTGCTTTTTGGTGAGCCAGACATTTTTGCCCCTCTGACGAGTCGCATCCGTCAGTTACCTGCCCCCAGTGGTTCGTATTTCGACAGTTACTTTTCTCATTAATCTTATAAGCCCTTCCTTATTCTTCTTCCCTACTTGCTTTCAAAATTCTCAGTGTTATTTCCTCTCCCGTTTATCTCTTCATTTGGCATTCATCCTTACCCTTCGTCTTTGGAGCTGCATTTCCTTTTCCAGATTTCTTTTGTTCCAGGTCTTTCACCTTCCCCTCTTATTTATGATTTAGGATTTTTACATTTCCGCTTTTCGTCATTGTTTTTCCAGTTGCAATCCATTTTGGCTTCTTTTTATGCTTCTCTATCCCTAACCCATTTTCTGGATTTCGTCTTCTTTCTTTCATTCTTGTATCTCCTCTGTATATCTGTGTCCTCTTTCTTCCTCATTCTACACTTCGAGTCCTTTTCAAACCTTTTCTGTAACTCTTTTAAAATGGGATTTACCCCTGAGGAAGAAGCGCATATCCATAAAACAGTACCCCCCACTCAGCATTTTGGTTTTTTGGTCTTCCTCTTCCAGAAGAAGAGAAAGCCAAGCATCTATTACGTGCCCCTTCTGGAGGCTCAAAATCCTCCAAGGTTCCTTTAACCAAAACATCTTCCTCTTCAAAAACCGTAGCGAGCTCTGATGCTGAGTTTCACGATGAGCCTAGGGGTCCCTCTGCGATCCCTTCTGGCCTTCCTTTAGTGCCACGTCCTATAGGGCCTCCCCCTGAGACTCAGTTTGAACCATGCCCGAAGTGTCTGGACAGGTTCCTATACCTGGCTAGCTCAGGTTTTGACAAGCAGACCGATGACACCTAGGATGCGTGTCGGCATAACCCTGTAGTCATCATCCCACCTATGCCTGTGAGGACCGGGACATCGATACCGTTCCCTGAGCAGAGACCTGGGACTAAGGTGCTGCCCGTGCGCATCATTGCCCTAGCGTCGACTGATACTACATCAAGCCTTGCTGCCGTTTTTCCAGGTATTCTCACTGATTATTGTTTTTTTCTTTTATTTTGTCGTAGGTTATTATGGATGTTCCATCAGTGGAAATAGTCGAAGAGTCCCGGTCGACCGGTTCCCACACTGACATCCCCTCTCCTCATTTAATAACTAAGTTTCCTTGGGTCACTTACGAGGTTCTTACCACCTCATCCATCATGAGTCCGGAGAGTGTCGCCGCTCTCCCTATCGGGAATCAAGAAAGGTTCTCGATTTGCCATCCCGACCCCAATGAGCCGATCTGTTCATGTGCCGAACAAGACGAGTCCAATTTTTTCTTTTTCTGTACAGACGTGGTCACCCGCTTGGGTATCCGATTCCCCCTTTCCGAGTTCGAGATGATGCTCCTAAAGCATCTGTCTTTAGCCCCTTCTCAACTTCATCAAAACGGTTGGGCTTTTATAAAATCTTTTGAAGACTTGTGTGTAAATTTGAAAATCCCTTGCACGGTCCCAATTTTTATGTATTATTTTTCTTCCCATACTGGCCGCACCGGCCGAGAACCTCCTAGTAGGAAAGGGTGGACTTCCTTGAGGAGTCATCCCAAACGTAAGCTTTTTCCCCTTTTTACCGAGTCTTTTAAGAAATTTAAAAATAAATATTTCAAAGTTTGTGCCAAACCTGGCCAACACCCTTTTTTCCTCAAATGGCCGGAGTCTTTCGGGGTAAAGTGGAAGTTCCCGCTTTATTGGACCTGTGCCCACCACGAGTTCCTTCCTACCTTCTACCAGTGTGAAGAGACAGGGTTGTCAGATGCGGATGCTTATTTGGTGATCCAGATCGATGCCTTTCGAGAGGGCCAGGGTCTTTGTGATATTCCACCTACTCCCCATCACTGTTAGTCTGGAGTTTCGAATATGGTATGTGTAGCTTTTTTGTTTCTTGTGTTAACTGTTTCTTCTATTTTGCAGCTATTGAAATGGAAGATCGGACCAGCGACTTGAGACATCGGTCCTGCAAGACTTTCGGCACCTCTAAGCCGACTCCCGGTGCCAACAATGCCCCTCGCTTCTTCTCCAAGCTCAAAAGGAGAAAGGTGGTGAAATCAATCCCGGAAATGGTCGTTGTAACGACGGCCCCGGCTGCCCCCATCCAAGCTCCTTCTGCCCTCGCTGCTAGTGGCTCTTCTTCTCCTATTGCCCCGGCTACTGATCCTCCGACCATGGAGCCTTCCTCGACCGTGCTCCCTGAAGCCCTAAAGCTGGCACCCGAGCATCTCTGGGAAAAGGGGACTGAAGACCTTTTTCCTTTTGTCCGGGCTCCAAAGCATTTTTCTGACTCACACCCGATCTCTGACGAGACGATAATGGAGCTCAATCACATACAACTCCACGCTTACCGGACTGCTTCTCTTGTTGATAGTTTAGTCACTTTGAAGGCTAGATATATCAAGAGCCAAGAGGAGTTGGCTGCTGCCCAAGCCGAGTCCCAGAAGGTCTGGGAAGAGTTACGGCTTGCCCGAGAGGAGTTCAAGTGCGGTCTCCGGGATGCCCATGTCGAAACTCAGCAGGCATCTGCCAAGGCCGCCCTTATGACCGAAAATCTAAATGAGATCAAAACTTTATTTGAGGGGGCTCAAGCAGAAGCTAAGGAAGCTGAGTCAAAATTTTTGAACGCGGAGAAGGAGGCGGGCGAGTTGCGCGATATGATGTCGTCTGTGGCTGAAGAGTCCTTCAATAATGCCTTAGCACAAGTCCGATGCCTGAACGCCGGGATCACCTTAAACACTGAAGGACTGCACTTTCAGTCATATGTTCGCGATGGTGCGATCGTTCCTTATTACGAGCAGGAGGATTCCGTCATTGAAGCTGAGGATGCCCCCGAGGCTGGCATTGAAGAGATCTCGGCTCCCAGGGATGCTGGCGATGTTTGAAGGACCGGGATGCCAGTATATTTTGTACTTTTTTACTTTTTTCTACTATTTTCAAACAATCAAAGTAAAATCGTTCTTTTATAATATTGTGTTCTTTTAGAACTATGTTTGAATGCGCATTGAATATTCGTTTGGCTCCAACAGCCAAGTATAATATTGTCCGAATTACGCGTTGGTTTTCGGTTCTCGATCTTTATCCCAAGTTATTGTTAGTGTAACACGGCCACTAGGGACCATGACAACCTGATCAGGATTTGGTAACACCTCGGAATTTACTTAGAACGATATTCATATTATATATGCATAGGAAATATTGCCTCGAAAGGATGTATTATTCAATACTATTGACATTTATTCATAGATATCACAAATTATTCATATTCATGATCCCGATGAAAGAGATTAGTATGAAGTGAGGGTGTCAAAACACTCGGCCCCCACTCCTCTCAATTAACGAGAAACACATGAATGATAACATTTGAACAAAACGTGTCCGAGATAGGCTCTAATTGTAGTATACTTTTAGCTTGTCGACATTCCATGTACGCTTGACGGCTTTTTTATCCAGGGTTTCCAACACATATGCCCCCTTACCGAGGTTTTGTGTAACCCAGTATGGTCCTTCCCAGTTGGTTGCCAATTTCCCATCCCGAGCATTCTTGTTTCCAATGTCCGCTCTGTGTAGAACTAGGTCACCTTCCTCGAAGCTCTCGGCCTGACCTTCTTCTTGAATCTTCTAGCCACCAGCTGCTTTGAGGCCATATCTTGGAGATGTGCTTTGGTCCGGGATTCTTTTATCAACTCGAGTTCATTGACCAATGCTTCATTGTTTGCCTCTTCACCTTCCTTGAGCATATTTCTTCTTCTCCGGGAAGGATGGCCGACCTCTACTGGTATCATCGCTTCACACCCGTAAGTCATTATGAACGGAGTTTCTTGCGTAGATGACTGGGCCGTGGTTCTGTGCGCCCACAAGATATAATACAATTGTTCTACCCAATTGTTTCCGGAGTCGTGCATTCGTTTCCTAAGGCCCTCCAGAATGACTTTGTTAGCGGCCTCGGCCTGGCCATTGGATTGCGGGTGTTCTAGGGATGAGAAATGATGTTTGATTTGAAAGCCGGACATCATTTCTCTGAATTTCTTGTCGGTGAACTGAGTTCTGTTATCCGTGACAATCTCTGTCGGGATCCTGAATCTAGAAACAATGTTTCTTTCGAAGAATTTTTGGACTCGGGCCGAGGTCATGGTTGCTAGTGGTTCCGCTTCAATCCACTTGGTGAAATAGTCAACGGCTACTATCAGCCATTTCAACTGTCCCTCCGTTGCTTTGAATGGACCCAAAAGATCCATCCCCCATTTATAAAATGGCCAAGGGGAGGTGATCGCTGTCAGCTTGGATGGGGCGGACCATATTATTCTGGCATGTTTTTGGCAGCTTTCGCATCTCTTTACATGATCCTGGGCGTTCGACTTCATGGAAGGCCAAAAATAACCTGTCCGGATAGCTTTCATTGCCAAAGCTTTGGCCCCCATGTGCTGGCCGTTGATACCTTCATGTATCTCGGTCATTATATACTCTATCTGGTAAGGCCCTACACAAAGCAACATAGGGGTATGTGGACCTTTGCGATATAACTCACCTTCCTGGATGGTGTACATGGCGGCATCTCGGACCAGTCTCTTCGCATCGATGGTGTCATCTGGGATTACTCATTGCTCTAAGTATTTGATTAAGGGTAGCCTCCAATCCGCATTGGCCGAGATCACCATGATGCAAGTGGGATGAAACAGTTCCTATTGGACGACTGTTCTATGATTACTGGTGCCCTTGGTACTTGCTAATTTGGACAATATATCCGCCCTCATGTTTTCTTCCCTAGGAATGTGGGAGATGACGACTTCTTCCAATTCAACAATTATCTCTTTTACCTTGACCAGATATTTGATCAACAAGGGTCTTTTGGCCTGGTATCTCCCTTCGATTTGGGCTGTGACGAGTTGAGAATCTGTAAAAACCTTCAGCTTCTGAGCTCCTTGTTCTTTGGCAGAAACCAACCCGACAATTAAGGCTTCGTATTCGACTTGGTTGTTTGACATCGGGAAGTTGAGCCGCAGAGATTGTTCAACGGATATCCCCTGGGGCTCTCTATTATCATTCTAGCTCCACTTCCTTTTGCATTGGATGATCCGTCCACATATAGAGTCCAAACTTCCTCATTTGCCGAGACCACCAGAGTGAGTTCGGCCAAGAAGTCAGCCAAGGACTGGGATTTGATCGTATGCCGGGCTTCGTACTTTAAGTCGAACTTGGATAGCTGAATCGCCCAACTCATCATTCTGCGTGCCAAATCTGGTTTATGCAAGATCTGTCAGATTGGCTGGTTGGTGCGCATTACGATGGTGTGACCCTGGAAGTACGAACGAAGTCATTTGGGGGCCACCAGTAGTGCGAACGCTAGTTTCTCCAACTTCTGATATCTCAACTCTGAACTCTTCAGAGATTGCCTCACAAAGTATACTGGTAATTGGGACTTGCTGCTTTCTCTGACTAATGCGGCGCTCACCACCTCCTTGCCTATAGATAGGTATAAGATTAAGATCTCACCGGGTTCTGGTTTGGACAATAATGGGGGAGAGGCAAGGCATTTCTTGATCTCCTGGAAGGTAGCCTCACATTCCAAACTCCAGCCGATGCTAGCTTCCTTTCTTAGCAGCCTGAAAAAGGGGAGTGCCTTTTCCGCCGATTTTGGGAGGACATGTGTCAACGCGGCCAGCCTGCCCGTCAGTTGTTGTACTTCTCTCTTGGTGGTCGAGAACTGCATATTCAGAACGGTCGTACACTTGTATGGGTTGACCTCAATCCCTCTATGGGTTAACATGAACCCCAAAAATTTTCCCGCGGTTACTCCAAACGCACACTTGAGTGGGTTCAATCGAATGTTGTTTTCTCTTAGCCTGTAGAAAGTTTCCTCCAAGTCTTGTATGTGATTTCCGCTAGAATCAGTTTTCACGATCATGTCATCATGCGCTAGTAGGTAGCGCCAACATTTTTCAAGCCGAAAGGCATCACGTTGTAATAATAATTTGCCTCGCCTCCTGGAATGCCATTTTTTCTTGGTCTTCCGGGTACATGGGAATTTGATTATACCCAGAATAGGCATCCATAAATGATAATACCTTGAATCCGGAGGAGTTGTAAACCAACTGGTCTATGCTCGGCATCAGATAGGAATCCTTGGGACATACTTTGTTGAAATCAGTGTAGTCGACGCAGAGCCGCCGCTTACCACTGGACTTCTTGACCATCACCACATTGGACAGCCACGTGGTATACTGGATCTCTCGTATAAAGCTGGCCTCCACCAATTCCCGGATATGCTTTTCCAGAGCCTGCTTCCGTTCGGGTCCGAGATTCCTCTTCTTCTGGGCCACTGGTTTTGAACCGGGATACATTGACAACTTGTGACAACAGAAAGTTGGCCTTATCCCCGGGATTTCTAAAGTCGTCCAGGCAAAAATGTCTCGGTTATCTCGGAGACATATCGTCAATTCTTCTCGCAACCGGGTCAACTACCTTCCCGATCTTAGTGACTTGGGCGGGTTAAGAACTTATTTGAACCTCCATGAGCTCGTCCGCTGGTTTGGGTCTCCACTCATCCACATCTTCTCTGACGTCGAGCTCCACTAAATTTATGGGCTCTACCTGTTTCTTTTTATCCGTCCTCGGCTCCTCTTTGTCGTTTTGATGCCTTTGGGGTGGTGATGATGGGCCAACTTTATATCCTCTTATAGCATTGTAATACCATTGATGAGACTCCTTTTGATCTCCACAAATGGTTATTACTCTACCATTGCTCCCGATCATCTTCATTTTTTGGTGTTTTGTGGACATTAAGATATCCCACTTGTGGAGTGTCGGTCTTCCGAGAATAATGTTATACGATGAAGGGAACTCGGCCACGACAAATTTCCCTCTCTCCGATTTGAAGGCTTCATTCGTTCCTAGCGTGAGCCGCAGTTCAATGGAGCCTTTGAGCGCTATATTTTCACCATTAAAACCCGACAACATCGTTTGGTATGGTTTCAGATCTTCCTCATCTAGATTTATCCTTTTGAAGGTGGCCCAAGATATGATGTCTGCTGAACTGCCGTTATCTACAAACATTCTTTTGACTCGGCAGTTGGCTACGGTCCTAGTGATTACTAGGCCGTCCTCATGACCGGGGATGACGCCATTCATATCCTCCTTAGTGAAATAAAGTAGGGGTGGCTCGGGCTTGTTGTTCGGGCCTTTGAACTTGGGCTGCTCCCTTACAGCAAGGACCTTCCTGAGGTATTTCCGGCGTTGATTGGCTGTATCACCTCCTCCTCCCATTGCTCCTGAAATCACGTTGCATTCGAACTCTGGTTCTGGAAACTCATCATTGTCCTGCTTCTTCCTTTTTTCATCTCGACCCTTCTGGTCATCATTCTGGTTGCCTTTTCGCTTGACCTGCTGCCCTTGGGTTTTGATTACGTACCGCCGCAACTTGCCTTCTCGGATGAACTTTTCTATAACATCTCGCAAGTCCCAACATTGGTCAGTTGTATGACCCGGCCCATTGTGAAATTCGCAAAAACGAGAATGATCCAGGCCGGCCTTTTTAAAGACAGGCCGGGGTCGATCCACCTTCTTCATCTCTGTGAAAGCTACTTCTCTCCATACTTGTGCTCGGGAAGTGTTCAATGGGGTATATCTATCATATTTGGTGTCGTACCGGCCCGACCTGGGGCTGACATCATTATTCTTGTTGGGCTGAGCATTCCCGAGGTTCTGGCAGTGCTTCGGAGGGGAACCTTTCCATTTGGGAGCGGCATTAGCGATCTCCATCTGCTCCAGCTCCAGGTATTTTTTGGACCGCACCCTAAATTCCAACAACGTTTTAATCGGGTCTTTATAAATAGACTTGGCCAGCCGCAATGATCCATTGAGTCCGACGGACAGCAAGTGGACGTGCACCTTTTCCTCCAAGCCCTGTACTTGTAAGGCAGCCTCCTTAAACCGATCCAAATAACTCTGCAACGTTTCCCCCCGGGTGTTGACAGATTTTCCCCAAAACAAACTCAGACTTGGGTTTTTTCTTACTTGTTGCAAAATTGAGCAAGAACCTCTGGCCGAAATCCTCAAAATTACGGATTGATCGGGGTGGCACTGTGTGGAACCACATCTGTGCTGCCTCGGTCAGAGTAGTAACGAAAATCTGAGAGATTATTGGCTCATCAATCCCCCGGACGCACATTTGCATATCGAATTCGTCAATATGCAACTGCGGATCCTGACTTCCATCGTACTTCGAAAGGAAAGACCCATCAAAATCTTCAATAAATTGGGCGTTAACTATCTCGTCCACAAATGGACTGTTGTTGTGTTGTTCACGTCGGTATTTTCTTCTATACACCTTAGCCCCTCCTCTGGGTTGATAGGCCAGGCTCTGATGTGCGATTGTCGGGCTTCTTCGTGTCTCGGCGGCTTGATACGGGATCTCGACTGTGAAGGGCACATTGTGTTGTTCCGGGTTAGCCTCTCGCGCCTGTCGGTGAGAAGCTGCTCCAGTCTCAAAATGAACATTCTGCCTCGGTATGTTGGCGTCGATATCATGCATCGGGCTGGGACGAAATGTTTGTTCTTGGGACGGAATCTCCATGTGTCCGATGCGCTGCTCCATCTGCTATAGTCGGTGTTCTTCATCATGTCTCCATCTCGCACAACGCTCGTCTAGTTGTGCAATCAAGTTGTTCATATCCTCCTGTCGTTGAAGGGTGTGTCGGCTTTCAAGTCGTTCGATCCGGCATAGAATGGATTGCAACGCATTGTTGGTGAAGCGCTGCACCGATTCTTGCTCCATCTCGGCCGACGTGGGCAATGGATTCCCTGAAACAATCGGCGCGGGGAGCAGATTATTCTACGCCCGTGATGACATAGTGTCCGAAAGTGCGTCTTCCACCCAGACTCAATGCGACCTTCTGGCCACGAGTGGGTCTTCATGCTGGTGTCTTCTCGTGTTTACCATGGTGGGAGTCGAAATTTAACGTTTCCCACAGATGGCGCCAATGTTCTGTCCGCTAGGAACAGATGTCCAACAGTGATGTTGGATGGTTGATATGGGATCAAACTCTCTCTCTGAAGAAGCTTATAGAGATGAAACTCCTTCAGGAAGAAGATCACAATGCGAAACCACAATTGGACGTGGGGTGTGTGCACTGTGAGTAAGGAAAAGAGAGAGTCAGAGTATGTGTGTACCTTGTTTCCTGTCAATGCCTATATTTATATTCACTGACCTGTGTTAAAAGAGGAAAACTCTCCCTAATCTTGGTCGGGATCTTTAATATGATAACATGGATATCTTCCATATTTACTATGCAGTTATTGCCTTTGATTTCTCTTGATTCTGACGATTAATTAGAGGATGTTTTCCCATAAGTCATGTCAGAGATTACGATAGTGATTGATCGTGGCTTACGAACAAATTATCGAAAATGTGTTGGGCCTCTTAAGATTTGGCCCATTCCAAATATTCTGTAACACAAACTATATTCAAAATCATTGAAATCGAAGACACTGAAAAGAAAATATCATAAAATAAATTCAATTTACATCAACGTTAAATATACTATTCCAGTTTTTCCTTGCTACTGTCATGCAGTCTAAATGTACTTTAGCTTACAAATACATTCTAATATTGGACCAAATGCATCCAAATTTATATATTTTTATATAAGCAGCATAATATTTCAAAAGGAAAGGAGTTCAGTACACATAAATTTTATATTTGAAAGCTCCTTCAGCAATTTCAATTGAATTAGTGGCACACGAATTTTCCTTCATTATTCTATTAGTCAACTAAAACATTGTAAAACGTATTACGTATCTATGTCTTCCAAATTTTTTAATTGGAACACAAAAAAAGGAGTTCATTAGTCTCGTTGCCGCAATTTACTAATATGCCGAAAATTAATATCCCCATAGTGGGCCTTGTATAATCTTTTTCACTAACAATTCTGCCCAAGGAGATTTTTTATGAACTTTTATATCAAAAATACATAATATTTTCTTTAAATATTATATCATGGAAATTTAGAAGAAAAAAAATATTTTACTCATCTATCGAGGAAAGTAATATTTATTTTTCATTATTTTCCTTCTCCTTTATCAATTACGTTGACAAAATTTATCTGATTTTCTTTTAATTTAGTCTTCCAACAATCTACTAATATCAAAAGAGACAATTTATATATGTAATTATAAAAGAAGAGATTGTTTATTTTTATAAAATATTGTACTTAATTTGAAATTTGTTTAACCAATTTTTCTTTTTCTTTTATCCATTTATCTTTTAGTCATAATTGTCTAATATTTGTGTTAGTTTTATCTTTTATTTTTTATTTAGTCATAGTTTTCCTATTTTTGGGATTAGCTTCATCTTTTATCTTTTAGTCATAAAAGCATGAATAGAGAATGTAATTCAATTGAGACAAATCAACAAAAATCAGAGCTCCCGATCATGGGACCTCTGTTTCCGCTGCTCGCCACCGATCATTGAAGGGGAAGGTTCGCCTCGAAATGAATCAAAATTTGAGGCGTGGGATAATGAAGATTCTCTTAGTATGACCTGGATTGGATGTGGCATTCCATGGTGCCGGAAATAAGCGGGAATTATTTGTTTTATTCTTCTGTGAAAGAGGTGTGGACTGATTTGAGTAAGACCTTTTCTTTAAAGAATGACATTGTTGCATGCTTCTCTTTAATACAAAACAATGGACTCTTTCTGTATCAGAGCATCACGGAATCCTTAACGGATTATGGATCGACTTGACCAATATTAGAGTAAAAATCTTTAATAGTATATCTCAAATTATGATCTCAAATAAGAAAATTAAAATATAAAAAATTTGAATTGAATTGCTTCATCCAAACAAAATATTAAAAAGTATTTCAATTTCCTTGAATTTCTAAAATCTCACACAAGGTAAAGGTTTTCATTCGCTAGTGTATGTATGACGCTTGGACCCTTGATGTTATTTGATGCAACAAAATCTCCTATGAAGAGTTTTCTTCTCTGCACTTTTAATACTATCTCATTGATTTTAAAACTATCAAATATGAAACAAAATTTTAAAATCTCAATCAATAATAGTGTGAAACTAGTTTCAAATAATGCAGAATTTCAAAAGGAGAGAAAACTAATTCATAAAAAAACTCATTATATTAAGATATACTAAAACAGCTCAATTTCTTTTCTATACCATGTCAGTATAAAGTTTTTATATTCTCAATCAATAAAAATCATTGTTAGTAAAATGTAACCTTTAAAATAATTATTGTAAAATCCAATATAAATTTATTAAACTTAATAATTTGTTTTTTTATTGAAAATCATAATGATATTTTATTGAATAACGATATAAAAATCCTTTATAGTGTACACTCGTATTACACATTAGTTTAAAATACAAAAAGGTCTAATATCTTAATAGAAAGATAGTATAATTTAAACAACTTACCAGGGGAGTGGTGAACAACTTACCCAACAACTTATCATATTAAGACTTCTCATGGAATATCAATTTATTTTTAATACAGACTCTTACATTGATAAGCTTCTAAAGCTCAATAGCTTTTTGTATAACTTCTGTGACATGCCATATTCAAAGGAATGGCTGGCTCTGAGAAAGCACCAGTAGAAATTTGATCAAAGATGAATTTGCTAGCTGCCTCAGTGTAATGGATCCCATCCCAATTTACTCTAACTGATGGCCTTCCACATGAACCCACAAATATTTCAGTTCCATTGCCCTCTATGTTTTCTCCACATCCAACACTACCACTGTAGTTGTATTCCCCTCCATAGCCACAACAAGCAACTAGTGGGAGCTCAAATCCTGCACAATGCACATCAATGAAATATTAAGCTAGCCACTAATTAACAAACGACCATTATGGAAAAAATTGTCAAAATAAAAATAGGATAACATATTTGTTTGTTTAAAATTTAAAAAGTGCTTATAAAAAAAGTTCTTTTTAAAATAAAGGTAACTTTTAAAAAATTAAGTAGAATTCGCTTCTTAAAAAAAACAAAAATGTTTTTTTTTTAAAGAAAAAGTAGTTTAAGGACCAATTTGTTAAAACTTAAAACATAATTATAAAAAAAGTGTTAAAAAATATTTTTTAAGAAGTCGATAGAATTTACTTCTTAAATCAAAATAGAAAACTATTTTTTAAACAAAACATTGCAAACAAACATATTAAGAAAACAAAATAAATTACTTAATTTTATTATAAATGTATTTATTTTAATAAATAAATTTATACAAATAGACCCTAAATAAACACACCAAAAAATCAGAAAAGGACCATTTTAATTTGACTCACCATATTTCTTTGGGTGGCTGAATAGAGAGTACTTAACAGAATAAATATCTACATATGTAATTGCAGCCAGAGGAAGGTCTTTGCGAAGTTGAACCACAACTTCCTTCAATTTGTGGTTGAAATACTGAGCTACATCATTATATGTCTTTGCACAACCATAGGCATCCCTTTCAGCTGATAGAAAATTGGCCAAAATGTAAGGGAGGCAGCCAATGGGTCCTGTGTTGTGTATCCAAAATGATCTTGCTCCCAAATCATATATGTCCTTGATCACCAGAATAATGAACTTAGAATAACAATAAATGAATAAATTAACTCCACAATAAAATATCCAAGAAGGGTATTGACGGTATTGAACTACCTTAATATATTTTGAGAAACCATTGACTATATCAGGTACAGTAGCATTGACTTCTTGTACTGTCAAGTTTCCAAAAAAGCCAGCACCAAGATCATTTTGACCGATGTCAAACGTGTACAAAGCTTTATCAAAATACTCTTCTTTGGGCATTAAGCTAGCAAATACGCCACCTGCAAAGAAATATTAGAATAAAAACAAACTAAACCATATCCTTATTATAACTTCTATAGTTCTATCTATACCTTGATGTCTAATGAATTGTGTTCTAGACTTGAAATCTCTGAATTGAGTGTACTGAATATCAAGGTAGAAGGGACTGAATCCACCCTGAGGTATAATACTAGTTGGGAGTCTAATTGTTGATGCTGATGTTGCAAAGTTTGCACCATGTGAGAAGTTGGTCCCCAGGGAATCAAGATATGCACTTAGATAAGGGAGACCAAAGCTCTTTGCTGAAATTACAAAATTAAAGATCAAAATTGGCATTTGAAAACTTTTGTCTGGTGTTAAATTGATTGATTAATACTAAATTCCTGCATGTGGTAAGTTAGTTATTGTAAGTTCCGAATCAAACTTAATTTGGTACAACCAAAAAGAAAATTATGATAAGTTGACATCCACACATGTTTGTGGACAGATGTCCATAATTTCAGCCAATCATTATATGTAACATGTATTTATGTTTTTAAATTTGAATGAAAACAATTAATAATATTTCATTATGTCATATAAAAATTTGTCGGAACCATAAATTAGAAGTAATCTAGGATCACCTAATAATTTTGTCTTAGACATGTACATCAAAATAAAAGCAAGAAAATAAAATTATGCATACCTATGAAATCAATGATGAGACGGCCATCAGAAAATCTTCCTGCAGGTCTGTGAAAATAGGTCTCTCCATATGGTGGCGTTGGTACTATAAGGGAAGCAGCCAAGCCACCAGTATCTGAGTTTGAGTCACCGAAGTTGAAGATGGCAGGGAAAACACATTCTTTGGTTGCAAACACAGGGTTTGGTACTATGGAAGCAATGGATAAAATCAGAAAAAGTGACACGTGTTGGGTATGCAACTTGGCAGGGTTAGGAAACTCCATTGGGGAGGAGATTAAGTCGGCTAAGCGCAAAGGACACATGAGAAGTCGTCTTAGTGGGTCTTTATAATGTATAGCTAGACTTTTCTGATGGAATTATAGTATTAATATATATATATATATATATATATAGTTAGTTAGTTAGTTAGTTAGTTAGTTTTTTAAGTGTTTATTTATGCTGTTTTTTAATTAAAATTGGAGTGTAACCTCGCATATATAATAAAGATTTATATTAAAAATTAGCATAAGTTATTAAAGTGAAACTTCAGTTTCCATTAAAAATGAGTACCAAAAACATTAAAGAAACTATCTCTTTATATTTTGTTTTATTATATAATATTTTTTTTCACAAATTCCTATGATACTTTATACAGTTTACTCTCTTATTTTTTTTCTACCACGTGCCAGATGATTTTTCTACATCTTTTACTTTGATTTGAAATAATGTGATGCTATGCATGAGAGGGATGATTTATATATATATATATATATATATATATATATATATATTTCTAGACTTTTCGAAGTTCCAACGTTTTCGTGTTGTTTTTTGTATTTGGAACATTTTAAGTTGCGTACGAAGTCACCAAACGGAAAGAAAAGTAAAATGATATGAAGTGAAATGAGAAAGCTGAGGCCCCTGCTAATCAGATTTTCCATTGTGGTGGGAAATGTTTGACATTAAATTAATTCAGAAGAATAGATCTAATTTGCTGCGTAGGTGTAATTTTTTCTCCCATGCCAATCAGATTCTTAACAATAAAAAATGGAATGCTAATATTTACACGGAGGCTTCACGTTCTAAAATAACCTACATTTTCGTTACTCATCTACTTCGTTCAATTTGTGACGTTATACAACTTAAACAGTGAGAGATGGTTCTAATTTGTGAAGTTATACAGTTTAAAATGTAAGTGTTTTGCTTTTCTGAAGATTTAATAAAATAATGAAATCCTTAAATAAATAAAAAGAGTGATTTCTAAAATAATGTAAACGCGTATACGCTAAAAAATGTAAGTATAAAATGTTATGTTCTTTCACAAAAGTATGTGTTCATTTATTAGAAGATAATGTATTTATTTTCATAAAAGTATGTATATCTTAAAATAATGAGTTTTATCTATAAAAGAGTCAACTTTATTAGTAAATTTAGACATCAAATTCCATAATTTTTGTAATTCAAATCACTTCCTTTCTTTTCTTGTGTGCAAAAAGAATTACTTCTTATTTAAACATAAAAGTCACTATTAAAAACATATTTTACAATACGAAATTGATGATATTCCCATAAATCATCTTAAAATAAAATGTAATGAAAATTTTGTAAATAACTACAACACCAGTTTTATAAAATCATCTTTAAAATTTAGTATTCGAAAACCATTTTGTTAAAACCTTCTTAAAAATAAGTGTTCAAAGATGGAAAACCGTCTTTCAAATTAGTCTCTTCGAAATCCTGCACCCTTCTCCTCATTGTCACGCTTACTCTATACCCTTCTCATTCTCAAGCGCACCATTTTCGTCTTCTCCTTCCACGAGGAACACACATACATCGTTTCTCCCTCAGATCTATAATCACACCCACTCTCTTTTTTCCCCTTACATGAAACCGCGACGATGTCGAGCGACAGAGACAAAGACGAGCTCCTCCAGATGGCTTTGAAGGAGCAAGCGCAGCGAGATGTCAACTATAGCGGCAAATCCTCCTCCAAATCCCGAAAGCCGGTGGCGAACTACAGCCGCCGAAGAAACCTGCTCCTCCGCCGATACAGTCACAGGGCAAAGGCAGAGTCATCGACAATGATGACGATTCCAAAATCGAGATGCTCAGCATCTTTAGCTACGATGAGGACAACGTCCAAGATCCGATTGTCGCCTACAGGACCAAAGCCACTGCAACCGGAAGACCGATGCATGGAGAGGATCACACTTGGGACAATAAGGAGCCTAGTCACTAGAACCACATTGACAAGGCTGAGCTACGCGATAATGGCATTTGTCAGCGCTTTGTATTTTAGACGCACCGAATCGATTTTCAATTTTATGCTATTGAATCATTAGTATTCTTATTTATCTCTTACCTAAACCCTATGATTTTGATAGAAGTAATTCTATGTTCTGGATTTATTAAGTAATCTTCACAAATGCACGAGGAGAATTTTAATAATCTAAGATGGTAGTAGAGAAGCCTTGAGTCTAATATATGCAAAGAAGGCATAGCATTGAGTCTGATTTGTGCAAAGAATGCATATCTTTTAACATCAGAAGGAGGAGAATTTTATTGGTGCCTTTATCTAGAATATGGTTTATGATGAGCATATTTTTGGGGTCTTCCATTGCTTAATTCTCAAAGTTTTGTAAGCAGGCTGCATAAATACTTCCTAACTATAGAGGGGATCAATCAGAAATTTAAGTGGAAAATAATAAAAATGATAATTGGTTAGAGTATCAAGATTGTTAGAGGTAAGAGGTTTGCAAGAGAAGGATTTAGTGTTGGGTGCTTGAAGTATTACACCAAGAGACATCAAATGTGGAATACTTAACAATGTTACCTCTAGCTTAGGGAGAACCCTAATGATATAGCAAGTTATTAGGCTCCAACCCCATATGGGTCCATATAACCATACAATAACTTATTGGGTTTGTATGTGAACATATTAATATTTAATATATATTGTTAAATATATTCAACAATCTCCTCCTATGTTCACCATACAACACAATCCAATAAGGTAGTCAGTGTAATGTTCAAACAAACATGAATCATCCATATCCAATCCAAGAAAATAAACTCGAATTGGTTAAAGAGTTTTAATAATAAAACATTAAACTCAAACAACATTTGCAATCAAACTAAGTGAATCATCATTCTCATGAATTTGTTCTGAGATCAACATATCAATATAAATACCAAGAGTTTTAGATTAAATCTAAACTCATCCAAATCCCAACATCTAAAAAATTAATCTCAAAATCAGTTCACAACCAACATATGCATAACAATCAAGTATAAGTAGGCCAATCAAAATAGTCTAAGGTCTTACAAATATAAGAAAGAAGCATAAGAATCACAATGTTCACAAAATAGAAATAACAAAATGTAAGTCTCAAGTAAATGGACTCCAACATAATGGGCAATAACAGGTGAATTGTCAAATTTCCTACTACTTTAAATGATATATTCATATATCAAGTTGGTCGTCCTTCTCAGGATCCCACTTATTAAGTTCTCCTCAATCTCTACCATCCCCTGTAGAATGTCAAATATGAATTTCATATTATCATGAATTCAATCATTTGAATAACTTATTAAAAATGTCTAGTTCTATTAAAAGAACTTAGCATTATATCATCATGCATATATCAATGTCATAAAGCATCATAGTATCCATAAGCATCAATTCAGTTTCATAAATTATGAACAAGACCTAAATAGTTTAAGTTATAAAGAGTTATCAACCTAAGTTTATTTGTAAGAGAGTAACGATTGTCTTATTTCACAAAATAAGACTAATAGTCACGTCACTTACAATAACTTAGTCTTGTAATGTCAAGTTTCAATTAAGAACAAGACTAATAGGCTTCTTATATAATCAACTATTTATATGTTTTAATTTAGAATCTCATAGTTACTAATTCCTTAAAGTCAAATAATCTAGCATTAAGTTTGGAATGAGATCATTTAACCAAGAGGATAAGCCAACCTCATAGGATTGTATCATTAAGTTTGGAATGACACAAGCTTCCCAGATAGAACTTTTGAATTAGATTAAAATCATCTCATCAAGTTTGGAATGAGATAACTCACCATTTTCAAAATAGTTAGCAACCACGATCATCGATGAAACATATAAATTGTGCTTACCATTGATAAGCAAAGGAAGATTCAATAATTCAAAACACACAATTAAAGGTAAGTAAATGATAATTAAGACTTGTTTACATGGTCTTTAACCCCATTTCCTCCACTGTTTTGAATAATCGATTTTTTGGCAAAACCCAAAGGATAGGCCAACCTGATAGGATTGTATCATCAAGTTTTGAATAACACAAGCTTCCCAGATAGAAATAATTGATTATATAAGAAGCCTATTGGTCTTGTTCTTAATTGAAATTTGACATTACAAGACTAGGTTATTGATAAGTGACGAGACTATTAGTCTTATTCTGTGAAACGAGACAATTGTTATTTTCTTACAAATAAACTTATGTTGATGACTCTTTATAACTTAAACTATTTAGGTCTTGTTCATAATTTATGAAACTAGCTTGATGCTTATGAACATGATATTATGATGCTTTATGACATTGATATATGTTATTCTTTGCCTGATGATATGATGCTAAGTTCCTTTAGTAGAACTAGACATTTTTAGTAGTTTATTCAAACATTAAATTTATAATAATATGAAATTCATATTTGACATTCTACAGGGTATGTCAGAGATGAAGGAGAGCTTAATAAGTGGGATCCTAAGGAGGACGACCAACTTGATATATGAATATATCATTTAGAGTAGTAGGAAACTTGACAATTCACTTGTTATTGCCCATTATGTTGGAGTCCATTTACTTGAGACTTACATTTTGTTATTTCTATTTTGTGAACATTATGATTATTATGCTTCTTTCTTATATTTGTAAGGCCTTAGACTATTTTGATTGGCCTACTTATACTTTACTGCTATGCATATGTTGATTGTGAACTAATTTTGAGATGTTGGGATTTGGATGAGTTTAGATTTAATCTAAAACTCTTGGTATTTATATTGATCTCAGAACAGATTCATGAGAATGATGATTCACTTAGTTTGATTGCAAATGTTGTTTGAGTTTAATGTTTTATTGTTAAAACTCTTTGAACGATCCGAGTTGATTATCTTGGACTGGATGTGGATGATTCATGTTTGTTTGAACATTACACTGACTACATTATTGAATTGTGTTGTATGCTAAACATAGGAGAAAATTGTTTAATATATTTAATATATATATATATATATATATATTCAAATAATTTGTTCGCATACAAGCCCAATAAGTTAATGCATGGTTATATGGGTCCATATGGGTTGGAGCCCAATAACTTGCTATATCACTAGGGTTTTTCCTAAGCTCGAGGTAACACTGTTGAGCATTCCACATTTGATGCCTCTTGGTGTAATACTTCAAACACCCAACCCGAAACCCTTCACTCTCAAACCCCTTACCTCCAACATATAATCCTAACAAAAGGATTCTTCAGTTCTTCGCAAACATTCTAGCAGCCCCACTCTCAAGGCATAATTAAATTATTGAATTAAAGAATAAACATAACTTCGACAAATCAAGCATCTTGCAGAAAAGATGTAAATGTTTTCAAGGAAATATAATGTAAGAGCAAAGGCCTTCAAATTACTTCGGGATCAGACTCTTATGAATCAAAATGTTGCAATGATTTCTTCCCAACAAAAGATGAAAAATCAGCAAGAAATTTAGGATTGACGGATGAACCAATAGAAGATGCACCTGATAGACAGAAAATGCATCAAACAATATATAGTCCAAAAGGAGGAAAAACGAATGAGGTCAGCTTGTTGAACCAATAGAAGATGCACCTGATAGACAGAAAATGTATCAAACAATATATAGTCCAAAAGGAGGAAAAAAGAATGAGGTCAGCTTGTTGATTTTAACCTATAATGAAGAAAGGTTGCCATTGTACTCAATAATATTCAAAATAGGCATATATAATTTTAGACTTTAATGATTTAGGCCATCTGTATCGATTTAGAACCTAGTACAAAAAGTAACAATAACTATTCATAATTGAGTCTTTCAAAAAATATTTTAGCATAAATCTATTCACTCGCATGCAGTATCAAGAGTGCTACTTAAAGATAACAAAACTAAAACAAGGAATCAAACATAATATCAATTAGAACAATAAATATAAGAACTGACAGTAGTGATGTGAAAGTATGAAACATAAAGGAATATATCTAACTTTATCAAAAAGTTACCTTCTTGAGATTCACCAGAAGGCATAAGCAGTCAAAACTTTGTCCAAGAGCTCTTGAGGTACTGGTTCACCCTCCTCTGTTGAGGGGACATTGATGCAATGTGCACTAATGTTTTCCATTTATCCTGTGTGCAATAAAGTAGCAATTAAGCAATGCTAATAGCATTAGAACACCTATGCCCTTATAGTACAACTAATCATAAAATGGATTGAATTAACACAATTGGCCAATCTTTTTTCTTAAATATTTATATTTTATATTACAAACAAGAGGGATTTCATCATCTACAGAAAATAAGCACAATATTAAAGCTATCACCCATACAAAACCATTAGAATGACAACCATAAAACTCAAATGGACTATATAGGTATCAACTGAGAATCTCTAAAGGATCAAGCAGGAACCATGGTACCAACCAAAATAATCATAAGGACAATACCAAATTAACCATAACCAAAAGTAACTCCAATGCCTTTTTTTATGTATTATCCTTCTAGTGGTCAAACCATGTAAAATAACCCCACATGTTAAAGGGTACTTGGTGACTAGAGTGGGAAGGAAAGAAATAATGTACCTTTAAGTCTACATAAGTCCTATGGTCTACATTCCCAAAAGCTTGCAACTCAACATCATGCCACCTGCACGACATAAGCATTATTAGCAAATCAGTTTTGTTGTCTATTTGTGGGTAAAGCTGATGTTTCTGTGGTAGCTGGAATAACAACGATAGCTCATGGTTACTTTCAATTAGGTTGCCCGGATATGTCAGCAAGGGTGAGTCATGCAAGGTATCAGTAACTCCTAAATTTAAGACATGAGTTTCTGTGGGCCTAGAAAATCAAATAATGACATTAGCAATAGCATCAATATAAAAAAATTTGACTGAATAGAACTTAATCATTATTTCTTCCCCATAAATTAACCTTGGCCATTTCCCTTCATAAATAAGCTATGGTGATAAAAAGAAACCTTTATAAAGTTTGGCTCACCTGGTAGGCTGGGATGTTTCACATTGAGAAAAAGGATCACCAACACAAACAGTTGGAGAAGCTTGTAATGAAGTGGGCTCCAACATGAAACTCAGGGTATCCAAATTTTCATTGCAAGATATACCAATCTGCACAAGTGTTCTATTGTCATCTCTAACTTTTTTCCCTTGAAGAACACTAACACGTGCACCACCTCCAAGTAGAGCCATCACTGCCTCCATGATTGTCCTCTACAAAGAACATACAATGCAAAGGTAAGAGCCAGACAAGACTGGAAATGCATTATGATGCTTTGACAACAGTAATGAATTATTAAAAAAAAAATAGAAGTGAAACTATCTTTTTATTTGGTTGTCTCTATTTATACCTTTAGTGAACCAACAGTTGAAATTTCAGTTGAAATTTCAAGAACCTCAATATAAAGCTCTGGTATCTTTATAGACTTTATGCTAAACTTTTAATGTTCACAAGGTATACAGAGAAAACATGTTACAATCAAGTGTAATGAACAATCAAAAGAAGAACACGCTTCTTAAACTCAAACAGGAATTCACTGTTCTTGAAAAAGAAGAACCACGCTTCTCATACTCCTTGAGTCGTGTCTTCAACACTCGAATCATTTCCCAATCCCTAGATTCACCCTCACCCTTGCCCTTCCACTACTCCCAAAAACTCAACCTCCTCATTCTCCTTTTTTCAAAATCCACAATCCCCTCCTCCTTCACCATCATCACCTTCTCCGTCGACACAATCACGTTCTTGATCGCGGAAAGGTTGATTCAAATCTACATCATTGGGCGCCATTTTCTCCAGAACCTTCTTACTGAAGTCAGGGGACGATTACGCCCTCCGAATCTCCAATAGCTTGGGGCGTATGCTATTGATGAACTTAATCTCCTTCGACGGTGGAGAGCGTATTGTAGGCACGGAGAACAGCGGCGTGGAGGAGTTGAAGAAGTTATCGAGCTCACGGTCAAACGATGTTGCGACGTCCTTCAACGTTTGTCAAGTCACGAACCTCGCGCCAACCTTTCAAGATGAACGAGAATGCGTTTGACGAGGTTGGAGTTTGCGAGTGCGTCGCCATGGCTAAAGTCGATGAACGCTGGTGTGTGTGTGTGTGTGTGTGCTTGTTTCAGAGAATGTGTGCAATGAAGAAGAAGAAGAAGAAGAAGAAGAAGAATGATGTGGTGTGTGTGTGCGCTTGTTTTGAATGAACGCGTTAACCTAACGCAGCCACTTCCTGATTTTCAAAGACGATTTTACGTAAAATCTTCTTTAAACAAGTTCCAGATTTTCAAAAATGGTTTTTCGAAAACCGTCTTTGAACATTTGTTTTCAAAGACGGTTTTATGAAAATCGTCTATGAACACTTGTTTTTAAAGACGGTTTTACGAAAACTGTCTTTGAACATGTTCGAAATTTTCAAAGATGGTTTTTCAAAAACCATCTTTGAACACTTGTTTTCAAAGACGGTTTTATGGAAACTGTCTTTGAAAACTTGTTTTCGAAGACTGTTTAATGGAAACTGTCTTTGAAGACTTGTTTTCGAAGACGATTTTATGAAGACCGTCTTAAAAAAAGTTGAACTTAATTTAAAAAATGCCACCACTTATTTTTACATCGGTTTTTCAACAACCGACTTAGATTCAACGACGTTAAAACATGTTTTTTTGGTAGTGAGTGGATAAGTTTCAAGATCAGCAAAATGATTTTTTTATTGTTATATCTTATGTGTACTCAATTTGTTGGTTACCTACATGATGTAAGAAGATTGGTTGTTGCAATTGTTGGATATAGGGGGAGCATCATGAAGATTAAAAAGGATTTGATTCAAGATTGGTTTTAAGCTTTCAACATGCTTGGATGACTTGAAGTTGTTTAATTGTATTATATGTAAGAAAAAGGCTAATTTGATGATCCATGCATTGCACTCACTCATTTATTCATAACCTTAAATGGTTTTCGTAAAAATAACAAAGCTTTTATATTTTGGTTAAGGTTTTAATCTGATTGAAAGGTTTTTGGAAAAATGTTATTTTCACTGGTTTAATCGATTACCATACTGATATAATCGATTATTTTGTTCTTCATTCAATTTGGAAAATCTTTATGAACATTGTAATCGATAACCTATTGGAATAATCGATTATTTGGCCTTTGTTTACAACAAAAATGCTTTGTTAATGATTTCAACCGATTATTTAAGTGTTGTAATCGATTACATAGTTAATCATGGATTTTAAAGTACTGTTGGGATAATCGATTACCATTATCCGTGATTGATTACATAGGCTATTTGAGAAAAGTCAATTCCCTGTCTTAATCGATTACAACAGCTTGTAATCGATTATACAGTTCATTTTGAAAATATAAGTCTTCTCCTTTAATCGATTACCAAATCTTGTAATCGATTACATAGTGCATTTTGTTGTCCTGAACTTCCTGGTTTAATCGATTACAGCTCGAGATAATCGATTAATTTGCTCGTTGCTGAAACCCAGAAACATTCTTGAACAGTTTAATCGATTACATGGTTACTTTAATCAATTACATGAGCGGATTAATCGATTATTAGGTACGTTTAATCAATTACAGTTAGTTACAAATTCTGTTATAAATAAGTTTGAAAGCTTGACTTGTTTTCTAACTTTGAGAGATTGTACCCACTCGTATTTTCTGAGCTCACACAAGTGTTCTAAGCTTTTCAAAGTGATTTTCTGTGTTCTATTACTTCTTGCTTCTTTCAAATCATTCATGGGTCATTGAATGAATCTTGAGCAAGAAACTTTTCAAAGATAAGGAAAACCATGTACTGATTTGTTTTGTCATTCAACCTGATTTGGAAACTCATGTGCATGACATTCATTGGATCATCAGGTTGTTTCTCTCCTTAATCTTTGTGTGTAAATTCGTATTTGATTTTCTGTGTAAGTTTGCTATTGTAAAGTGGGTTCTTCTTGCTTGGTTCTAGAGAAGGATTCTCTAGTTAAAGAACAGAGTAGTATTCTCTGGTTATTGCTCCTTAGAATTCTAATAGGGTTTTAGTTTTCTATTCTTTATCTAGGGTTGATAAATGGGAGGTCTTGTAATAAGCTTGTAAGAACAAGATTTATAATAGTGGAACTCTAATCTAGTGTTGATTAGAAGAAACTGGATGTAGCTTCAGTTATGAAGTGAACCAGTATAAATTGCTTGTGTGTTGTTTCTCAATCTCTATTACTCTTATTGTTCATTGATTCTTTGATTCATATTCATGGTTCAACAAGTTCTGTTTTAAGCAAATTGATTCCAAAGGGTTGAGTAAAAAGATTACTTGGTTTTGAAAGTGATAAAGATCCCTAAACTCTTATTTGAATTAATTTTAACATACCAAGGTTTAACCAATTCACCCCCTCTTGGTTATTGTGAGTATTCCCTTTATCTTCAGCAATATCATGTGCTCGTCTTGGTTTATATGTCTTTTGTCGCTGTTCCCTTTTGAACAATGCTATAAGCTGCAACGTACATTCCAGCTGCTTCTTATTAAAGTTGGAAACGACATTGTGAATCTCTTACCAACAAATCAATCAATTTGGTATCTCTTTCAAGGCAGATACATGTCTACCCAATTGTATATCACCTAGGCATTTAACATACGACATCAACTTTATTGATGACATTACATAACACTACTTAATTTCTGAAACTATTTTACCATTTTCTAAATACTAAGGACAAAATTGACTGATTTCTACAATTTCATGAACCAAATTAGTGATTTGCTAATTCAATTAAACATTTACCAAACGAGAAAAGAACAAATTATCCAATAAATTATCATATATATAGTTGACATGGATTATCAGTATCACTCAATTTATCTTTAATAAAAATTGTTACATTGTTAAGATATAAAAGCTCAATAATAACTTTTTATATATAATTTATGTGACATGCCATATTCAAAGGTGTTGGAGTACAAGTGTGAGGTAAAGTCCCACATCGGATAAAAATAGAAAAGTCGAGCTCCATATAAGTGAGGAGAAGACCCATAAGCCTGAGCCATAAGGTTTTGGGTTAAGGTGTGATGTCTAGTTCACTTATATAGTTACTCATGACCCATTGGTGTAAATCTCCCTAATATTTACCCCCTCGATTTCCCAACAAATGAAAGGGGTGGTTATGAGAAAGTCCTATATCCAACAAAAGGTGAACTTGGTGTCTGGCTCAGAGAAGTGGATGCCATCCCAATTCACTCTAACTGATGGCCTTTCATATGAATCCACAAAAGTTTCAGTGCCATTGGCCTCTATGGTTCTTCCACAATCAACACTATTACCGCTATAATTGTACTTCCTTCTATGTCCATAACAAGCAACTAGGGGAAGCTCAAATCCTGCACAACACACACCAATGACATTAAGCACTTAGCCTCTAACAAACAATATGGGAAATTTGTCAACAAAAAATTGATAACATGATCATTTTAATTTGGCTCACAATATTTTCTTGGGTTACTGAAAAGAGAGTACTTAACATAATAGATATCTACACATGTGATTGTAGCCAAAGGAAGATCTTTATGAAGTTGAACCTATTGTGGAATGTAATTCAAAATAATAGAAACAATTATTTGTTAATTGGTTGTTAGCACATAGTGTGCATTGTAGAATAGTTTAGTATAAATATGGAACATGTATCAATCTCAATGTCAATGAGAATTGAAACTTTTTCTCCCTAATGCTTGCCTTCTGTCTCTCTATATTTTGTGTTTATATTTTCTCTCCAACAAAATGGTAATCAGAGTTCATAAGTTCGGGACCTGTCAAAGTTGTGCATGGTCGAAATTGTAGAAGAGAAAGTGGTAGTGATGGTTGGGTCTAGTGGAAAAATCCCTACCGACATACCAATTCTTGGAAGAAAGAATTGGGATAGATGGAAGGGCCAAATAAAGGTGTTGTTCGATTTTCAAGATGTTCTTAAAGTTTTGACAAATGGGGATGCAGTACCAAGTGAAGGTGCTAGTGAAACCCAAAGAGCGACATACAAAGAATTGTAGAAAAAAAGATTGTCAGGCCATGTTTTTACTACATCAAAGTTTTGATAATGTCTGCTTTGAGAAGATCTCTGCAGCAACCACAACCAAGGAGGCTTGGGATATACTGCAAAAGTGTCACGCTGGTAGTGGGAAGGTTACGAAAGTGCCACTTCAGTCTTTACGGAGGCAATACGAGATATGGAAATTGAGGATCTTGAAAAGGTAGCAAACTATTTTACAAGAGTCATAACTATCACAAATCAGATGAAAACATATGGAGAGAATATGACTAATGAAATGATTGTTGACCAAATTCTTTGTACAATGACCCCCAGGTTCGATCAAGTAGTAGTTGCAATTGAAGAGTCCAAAAAATGTAGAGTCCATGAAGATTGAGGAGATTCAAGGAGCTCTTGAAGCTCATGAACTGAGACTAGATGAAAGGAGTAGTGAAAAATATGTTTATCAAGCATTGTGGTCTCAGGTAGACCTGTCAAAACGGGCCAACCCGGCCCACCCGGGTTGGCCCACCACGGGTTGACAACAAAGTGAGCCGGGCCGGGTTGGCTCACTTTGGTGGTGGGTCAGATTTTGCCTAACCCGGCTCAACCCACACGGGTTGGTGGGTTATACGGGTTGGCCCGCGAGCTGGCTCGTGAGCTGACTCGTGGGTTGGCTCACTTTAAATTTAAAAAAAAAACTTAAAAATTACAATACAAGCGCAGAAAAATGCAAATTAAATCAATCTAAGTAAATTTAAATATTACAAACGACATGAAACTCAAACTAAATATGCATGAAACTCAAACAAACAGAAACAGACATCAATATGTTCAACAATCAACAACATTAAAATAATAGAACACAAATCTAAGTCTTCCACTTCCAATGTCAAAGTCCCATATCTCAATTATCAATATTCATTAGTCTACGAAGACTGAAGAGTATTGGAATCATGCTTTGAGAAATCAATTTGATTTTCGTCATCTTCATTTTCTCCATTATCTTCATCAAAAATTCAAAAAGAAAGATTAAAAATAAAGTGAATGTTTATTAGTAAACAATAAATATGACTAATGTAAAGATAGATTATAAAATATTACCATCAGCCATAGGAGAAAAACCATTTATCCAATTACGAGTCAAAATAAGTGCTTGAACATTATCGGGAAGAAGGGAACACCTGTATTTGTTAAGCACACGAGCACCAATGCTAAATGCAAACTCACTAGCAACTGTTGTAACGACTTCCTTTTCTTTACGTATTTAGCTTATTAATTATTTAGTTTGCGAATGGAAATTTTTTCTTTTCAATTAATTTTCGAAAATTAATTACCATATCCTTAAAACTAATTCATTAAAAATTCATCATAATAATTAAGGTGAACGAACTAAGAATTATTCAACGTAGTTAAGTTCCCATATAAAACAGTCCATAGTACAGTCCATAATACAAAGCCAATAACATACAGACAGTCCAAAATACATGGTAAAAGCCACAAAATAGTAAGCATCACAACATCTTCATCACATCATCCATGCATATCTTCAACATCCATGCTCTGCTACTACTGTTCATCTGCTCACCCAAATAAATTGGGGTCATCACATGTGTCAACCATAGACACAAAATAGGGTAAGTATTATGATAAATACAGTTTAAATACGCAGAGCATATTTATAAATATCCATGATATCATTCATAAAATTCAAGGTAAACACATGTTTATCTTTTTATATGATACATGACTGTCTCAAAATTCTATCAAATGGTACCATAGTCAAGATAGCCTCATCTCAGTGGCACACCTATCCATTCAGTCAGGGTAGGGCAGGGGCGCGTAGGAATGTCACCTCCACCTATGTGATCATCATGGTGGTGTGGTCCTCCCTGAAACACACTACCCCCCCAGTTCAGAATCCTCTGAACGCATGGACTCAGTCCAGCTATCTGACATACCTCCTCTTGAGGTAACGCGGCTTAACCCCCGCCCGGCATATGCACATGCATGAATAATTCATATTTAATCTTTAATTTTTTTATTCTTTACTTTATGTTTCACACGTTCAACTTAATAGTCCATTTTAAAACATGCCATAATTTATTAAAATTTAGACATTAATTATGGTTTCAACATAATATTATAATATTAGAATTTAAAACATTAATCATGGTTTTTAACATATTACACAAAATTTCAACACTACTTTAACACAAAGTTAAATAAACATATCCTTATTCAAGAATCAATCAGCCACATAATAATATAGAAATCATAATCATTAGATTTTAAATATTACTCATGGTTTCTACTACACAAAATTTCAACATTCCTTTAATACAAAATTTAACACCAAGTTCAATAATTTTATTCTTATTCAAAAATAAAATCCAGCCACATATACGTTAATATATATATATATATAT
>PYAF01003872.1:95867-126145 GCA_007407185.1 Glycine tomentella
TCAGGTGTATTAGGCATTGATGTGCCTGATGAGTGAACTGGTATTTCACTGATGATGATATGATTGTGGTTGATAGATATATGTGTTGTCAGTGAACCAGGGGAAGGAAATACCTTCAAGGACCCTGAGTTTACTGAGATTTTATATCTCACCCCGTTTGTGGGACTCATGATGCAGGTGATTCATCAGGAGGAGCAGAAAGATCCCAAGGCAAGAAGCCTGTGCAGGGATAGCTGCTGTTTATACACTTTAGGCTAGATGATATGAGTATGTGGCTCTGATGTTTTGTAGCTAGCCTGTAGTTTGCTTTTGTTATACCCTGAGGGGTTATTTGTACAGTTTTGTACCTAAACAGAGATTATGTATATTCACCATATGATATGTACAGTGTATCTGATGAGGACAGTTGTTGATGTTACTCTTATTTATATGTGCTTCCAAACTGCTTATAACTCTGATTGATTATTTGATTGTATGTGATTATGCTTGGTAATGACCCTCAGAATGAAGGGGGCGTTACACAGTTCATTTCCAGCAATCTACGTTAAGTACATTCAGACAATGCATGAACTTGCTTCTTGGAACAGGCTTCGTGAACATATCATATGGATTCTTCCTCATATCAACTTTCTGGACTTCGACCCTGTTCTCAGAACGGATGAAGTGGTATCTAATGTCAATGTGCTTAGTCCTCTCATAATGGACTTGATCCTTGGCTAAAAAAATTACACTCAGACTGTCACAGAAAATGATAGTTTTCTCTTATGGAAACCTAGGATTGCTAATCAGACTCTTCAACTAGATTTCTTCCTTTGCTACTTTTGCCAGAGCCGTCACTCTAACTCTGTAGTGGATAAAGCTATTATGGGATAAAGTGTTTCCTTCCAACTGACAAGAAAGTTGCCAATTGTGAATACGTACCCAATCACATATCTCCTTGCATCTAAATCATAGTCAGAATCTAAGCAACCAGCGAGAGCATAGAATGTGTCTCCACGGTATACGAGTCCAATATCAGTTGTGCTCTTAAGGTACCTAAATAAGCATTTCACAGCTTACCAATGTTCCTTCCTAGGATTATCCATATATCTACTCAACACTGATTGCTTGTGCTAGGTCTAGTCTGGTGCATACCATAGCATACATGAGACTACCTACAACACTTGCACGAGGAACATGAGACATGTATTCCATCTCTAATTCTAACTGGGTAGTATTGAGTTTAGATAGAAAAATGGACGCTGTCAGAGGAGTACATACTAGTTTTGCGAATGTCATTCCAAAATAATTCAACACTTTCTGAATGTATTACTTCTGACACAGAAAGATCTTTTTCTGGACTCAACCCCTCTTGATCTCCATGCCCAAAATCTTTTCAGTAGCTCTGATGTTCTTCATTTCAAATTCACTATTGAACAGTGACTTCAGCTTTTGAATTGCCAACAAATTTTGAGATGCTATGAGCATGCCATCCACATAGAGTAGTAGATCGATATGAGAATCATCCTCCACCTTGCTTGATAAACATATGAGTCATTGGGACTTTTGATGTACCCATGAATGACAATGAACTCATTGAATATCTTGTACCAGTACCTTGGTGATTGCTTCAGCTTATAAAGAGACCTCTTCAACCTTCAGATAGAATTTTCCTTTCCTTCCACCTCAAAACCTTTAGGTTGTTGCATCAAAATGTCTTCCTCCAATCTTCCATAGAGGAAGCCAGTTTTGACATCAGAGGCCAAACAAATGTCATTTCAGAAGCAACTTGTTGAAGTATGATTTTGTCATGAAGAGTTTCTCCAACTTGAGCTACAATGCAAAAGCGATTTTCTCTTTAGAAACTTCATAAAGAACAACAACAAGAGAATTAGCGAGTGAGATTTTCATCTTGAAACTTGAGGATTGATTTATCAACCTTTGATAGTTGATCGGAGAGAGGTGCACAGATTCCATGTTCTTTCAACAAGACACGTATCTTGATGCGTCAAAGGTTGAAGCTATTCTTCCTTATGAATTTCTCAATCTTGATTGTGTTGACTATCTTCTTGATCAAATCTTGAAGATGCAACACCAACAAAAACATAATGGTTGATCTTTAATGACCTAAACATACCGTGAAGCAAATTTGGAATTGATATGAACCGAAGCTCTGATAACAATTTGTTGGATTTAAGACTGAGAAAATACATAAATAGATAGGCAAAACAAATGATAGAAGAAGAAGAGAGAGATCACACAAAAATGGAAATTTTATTATGAATAACTGAAGTAACAAAACAATGAAGTTTTGGGTTCATAAGTGCTCTCTAACTTGCTTACTTGAACCTTGGTAACTAACTCCTCTTATAGGAGCATACAGACATAACATAATAACTGAAAATAGTTATATCACAAAGCACTATTAATAAACCATCTAATATATTACCTAAAAAAACTAGATGATACATAATTAGACTAGAATGGACGTGGCACTGGACAGAAGACAAATTCTAGTATAAAAGGCTAGACTAGACGATACCAGTAGTGTCATCTAGTCACATCTTTAAGTGCAATCCACTATTCCTTCTTCCAACAGTTCCAAATTTTCCCTTATATGACTAAAGGCATGTGGAGAAACCAAGGCTAACTTAAGAGTTTAATGAGAGTGATTATCGAAAGTTCTAGCAACAACACATATGGTATTTGGCCAAGGGTGTTGGAAGCTCAAATCTAACTTAAGAAGGAAAGGTTAAGATACCCACCAGAGGAACCGGACAAGCCAAGTCCAAGGGTTGAAGGATGTTTAAACTTGATGATGTGACTACATACCCAGTTCATAAGAACTTCAGCCCTATTATTGTTGAAGAAACATATATCATTTTGCTTCTTGGGTCAATGTTGTATGAAATGTATAAAGATGCAATGGACAAGAATCAAGATGATTGTGCAACCAAAGTGATTCAGTCTATAATGGACGACATTATTACTCATTTTAATGAGTTAGAAACTGCAAAAAATACTGAAATGAACATTGCCATAGTATCCATCAATGACATCTTAGAAGACTTGGTAATAAAAGAGGATGTATCCCATGAAGATCCCTAAGTAGCTATGATGGACACTACTCAGATGCCTTAGGAAGAATGCAACACTTAGTTGGTGGTCTGAACTCAACAAGCTCCAACTGTGGAAGCAAGAGCAAGTGATCCAGTTATGCAGGTGGACCTTATTAATGTTGTTGTTCCTCCACCAGTTTCCCCTAGACTCAATGTTGATCAAGTTCAAGCCTTGATTAATGCATCCTTGAGGGCTGAAATGGACCAACGCAAGCAAGATATTTCAAACCAAGTGGTTGGACAACTTCAACTAATGAATCAAGCTTTCACTATCCAACTCCAAAGAGCATGCCTTGAACCAAGTCATGTCATTTCTTCTGCAACAATCTCACCAACCACAACCACACCAGAAGATCCGCCTCAACAACCGACTCAACAACTAGAGTGACTATGATTATCATCATTTTTCTCTCTTTGAACCCTGTGTTTTGTTGATGACAAAAGGGGAGAAGTAGAATTTTGATATGTAGGAGCACTTATGTTTCTTTTTCAAGATCTTTCTCTAAAACTTTTTTGCTCTGAAAATATTCTATGACTATCTTATACCTATATATGAGTGGTTGGATTATCTTATGCGCTTTCACTCTTATATTTGTTTAATTATGTTACATATCCATCATAAGAAAATGTTGGACTCGAGGGGAGTACTGACATTTTCTCATCTTTTATACCCTATCACATATATTTCACATATGCTCTGATACATATTATAATCATAATAATTTTCTCTAATATCTCTTATATAGGACTATGTTAAATTTTGATCAAAATTTAAATGTTTGTCATCATCACTACTAAGATAATAGGTTTCAGCATCGTCCTGTTAACATCGGTTATGATGAAAACCCATGTTACAAAATGCGCGGTGACAATTTTGTAAATAAAATATCATCATTAATATCGATTTTAGAGAACCTGATGTTGATAGGGCAATTTTAACATCAATTATTTAAAAACCGATGTTATCTAAGCACTCACAACATCTTTTTTAAAAAAATTATGTTACTCTTATTATTCGTTGTTTGTTAACATCGGTTTCTTAAAAGGGTTTCTCATTCGCCATTTCTGCTGGAAGACCAAATGCTCCTAAACCTTCCCATCCCTCGCTTTTGATTCCCCCTCCACCTGGTCCTCCCTCCTCAAGGTCGTTGTGTGCTGCCTTGGCCTCTGCCATGCCGGCATCCCGTCGACCAGAACGCTACGAAAACGGATGAACATCTATCGGAATCCGTATTTGACCGGCGGCTATCGGGATTTGAGGAGAGAACAGGGATGCAAACTTCTCGCGAGACACTACATCAAACGTCGAAATGCTGATCTCAAATCAGCAACACTTCACATGAACATCAATGCTGCCAAGGGTTTGCAAGATGTCCTCAAAACCAACCTTGGTCCCAAGGGAACCATCAAAATGTATCTCTCTCCCTCTCTCTTCATTTTCTTCTTCTTTTCTATGTTTTCCTTTTCCCTCACGCTCTTTGAATTAGGCTCGTTGGTGGTGCCGGTGATATCAAGCTTACCAAAGATGGAAACACTCTCTTGAAAGAGATGGTTAGTTTCTTTTCTTTTTATTTTTTAATTTTTTTACTCCTTTTTAGTTATATTAATTGAGATCTACAAGTACGAGCGCATGAAAAAATGTTAGGTTGAAATGTTGTTAATTTTGTTTGTTATGTTCTCAGCAAATCCAAAACCCGATGGCGATTATGATCGTTAGAACGGTTGCGGGATCATGTGTGAGCGTGTCACAGAAGAAGTCATTGACACTGAGAGTGATGGGTTCTTTAAAATCTCCATAGCTCAGTCGTTCGGGCTCGAAAAGGACTTGCCTGGATGTGTTTTCTTCGACAGGATTCTGGTGTGGGTCAACGCCACAGACACGAATGCTTTGACTTCGTGGTGGGGGAGGCACAAGTGGGATATGTGGGAGAGGACCCAAGTGGGGGTACCAGTTTGGGATTAAAACATTCCTTTGCATACCCTTAGAGACAAAAAGGTTGGTAAAAGGAAAAGAAGGAAAGGAAGGGAAGGAGGGAGAGGTCGTGGGTTTGAATTTCTGTACTAACAAAAAACTAACATTTAACATCTAATATTGGTCGATCAAAATAAAATAAAATATAAGTAATAGTAAATAGTGGGAGCAGAATGTGTTAGTGTGGATATTCAAGCATTACTTTTGGAGTTCCCAACTTAATTTTGGGATTTTGCTCCCCTAAGAAAGCATGTAAAATGACTAATGAGAAAGTATGGTTGCTCCCTCTTTTGATTTAAAAGTGGGTTAAGTTTGTGAATTGTGAGATGTCTTGATTCAAATAGGTAAATAAAAGAATTTGCAAAATATTTTAAATTATATTTTATTTAATAAATTATATATATATATATATATACTTTTAATATTAAGAAAGCGAATTAGCTAAATTAAAAACTATTCAATCTAATTAATCTAACTAATATTACTAAATACAACCTTACTTTCTCGTACTTTAGAGGAGCAAAAGTAATACCAATAATAACATAATTTCTAATGTTGTGTGAGCTTCCTGTGTCTGTTTTAGTTCAATTTCTAATGTTGTGTGATTATTTTAAATCAACTAATTGATTGGTTGCCTCTGAAAAACATGATTGGTTGAGATTAATTTTGGAGAAATAATTGTTTTTCTTTATAAAAAAAAAAAACTCAGGGAGTCGGCAAATTAAGTGATTATTTCTTCAAATTAATTTGTACTCAACACGCAGGCATCCTGGTTTGAAAAATTGATAAAAAATAAAAGTAGAAACAGCTACTCTGCTTTCTTGAGCATTGACTTCTTTTAAATACTGTTGTTTTTGTTTGAATCAATGTTAGGACTAGTAGCTGCTGAACCTATTTCTGCGTCTAGAAGTGGGACATATGAGGTATACAAATCAAATAAAAGGCCTGTCACAGATGATGAGACTAGAAAGATTGAGTCTGGCCAAGGCAACATGCACCGATGACAGTATATATGTAGTCATGAAACCCCGAATGTGTACAAGAGATCCTTAGTGGTAAGCAATTGTCACGAAACTTAGCAATGACAATATTCATCATCCTACAATAATGCAAATAGCGACCCATATTTAACTATAACTTAACCCCATTATCCTTGATCATGGTTCTGGGCACCCTGACATGAAGCGACGTGCAGAGAATTTCTATATCTTGACATGTAATGTATCTTTGGAGTATGAGAAGAGGTAATTAATCAAGCTGAAATTTGTCAATATCTCCCAATTTGTGTGATATACACAAGCACCGACACTATCATAGTTGTTCCTTAATGCATGAACAAAAGCAAGTTTGTTATAGAATGGTAGACATATTGTTGAAATTAATGTATGAATTGTTTAATTATTCTCAATTGGTTAAATTGTTGTATCAGAAAACTAAAAATTGTAGACATATTGTTTTTAGTGATTAGCAATACCACATGTTGCTAGCTTTACTCAACTAGTCTGTATTTTGGTGATTGTGTATTTCTTTTTACTTCAGAGTTCAAACACAATATGTTGATGTGGTATAGTAACGAGTATGCTCACATGACATGAAATATTCTCATTAGTGTACGTTTTATATTTACCGTAACAAATCAAGTATTCATACTATATAAAAATAAACTCAACTAAATAAAATATAAAAGGAGTAAAACAAAAAAAAAAAAAATCATTAAAAGATAAAAATTCACAATAAATTAAAAATTGAAGGCAACGGGATCAAATTACAAAAACAGATGTAAAACAAAATAACAATATACTAGTATACTCTTATGTTTCTCTTAAAATCTCAACTTGGATCCGCCATCATATTTATCTCCTTTTCTCTCCCTCTTTCATTTTCTATTTTTCTCTTCTCCCAAGGTATATTCTTCTCCTCATTCCATATATTGGAGATGTGAAATCATTTTTTTAAACTCTTATATTATTTCTATTTTCTGCAGCCAACCTTAAAATATTAAAAGAAAAATGCAAGTAATAACAAGGGAGAATACAAAACTTCAACACATGCAGAGAAAACATTAGTATAAAAAAGAGCCCAAATGCTCATGAAAGTCATGAACCTTGCATGCAGCATAAAAGACAAAACTGAAATGGAAAAGTCGAAACTCTGATATTAGAAGTCTTGGAAACAACACCATGCGTTATTTTTTATTTTTAAAACCTATAACAATTGCATATCATAAACATAAAAATAAAAATAAAAATGAAAAGTGGCATATCAGTTTCATTGTACAAGAGTAATCTCATTGGTTAAATTTAAGTAAGACTCTTCTCATTCCCAACATAAATGAATCACGGAGTCAAAATGAAAAATTGTAATTATTTTTTTTTTTTAGTTTCTTTCTATTTATCTTTAACCGGTGCTAAATTAATAGTCTCTTCCATGAAAAAATTAACTTAATTGGTTCTATGTAATCCTTAAACACACAGCAACCTGATCTCCGACTATTACATGCATTTAGATATGAGATATAATACCCTGCTGACTTGGAAATAAATTATCCTTCCTGAAGTTCAAAGCTTTCATGAAGATTTGCATAACTTGTTAGGTTTCGGGAAAAAACGAAAAAGAGAGATGTTTTGAGAAGAAAATTTGTGTCAACCTGACGAATATTATTTATAGCATGCAATATCTTTCTAGTTCAACCAGAAGAATAACAATGTTCTATCTATTCAACATCGTATCTATTGCAATTATCAATTTGTTGTTATTATATTCCTGAAATTGTGTGAAAGATGATTATTTTGCATTAAAATTGTTAATAGAAGTGCATTAATTTTTTTAAGCTTTTAATGTGTCTTTTAAAATTACAGGGAGAGAAAAAAAAGAGAATAAGCCATATTTTTTTAAGAAAAATATGACATTCTACGGTTATGTAATAAACGATGTAAAGGTGACGGTACAACATTGGTTTTAGGAAAAATCGATGTTGTAAGGTGCATTACTACATCAGTTTTCCCTGAACCAATGTAGAAAGTTCATTTTCTATATCGATTTTCCTGGATACCGATGTTGTTAGGTGTACGACAATAATGGTTTTCTAAAAATCGATGTTGATTTTTGTATATTTTACATTTTTTTGGTTTATTTCTTATTATACGACATCATTTTTCTTAAAAATCGATGTTGTATAGTGTATGTTAACATTGATTTTTGAAAATCGATATTAACATTGATACTTTCAATATTGGTGGTTTCAACATCGGTTAAAAATCGATGTTGAAAGTCGAAAACAACTAATGTTAAAAGCCTATTTTCTAGTAGTGCATAAAAAAAGGAAGATTGTTAGAACCAAAGACATTGGTGAATGATGTCTGACTCCTAAAAAATTTCAATTTTTTTTATGATAACATATATATTAAATTTTGATGAACTAATGGATTTTATTGAGTTATACAGGAATTACAACGTCCAAACCTTGTTTCGTATTGAAATCCTATCATATGTTTTACATATTAAAGCATCTAATTATGTCTAGTACTTTAGAACTTGTTTTATTGACAGAATTAATCAGCATCCAATGTGTTGTAATTGAAAAAGCATCCAAGGCTTTGTGAAAACTAGCATCTAGCATGTTAAGACCTTTGAACATCCACAATAGAGATAAATAACTTAAACAAATGTTTTATAACCAAGTTAATTATCGTACAATGATTGCACAGTGCACGTGTACACATCATGAGGTTGATTCGTGATTGAAAAGTTTTTGTACCTTTGATTCCCTCGTCTTTTCAAATTGTTATTAACATTTGAATTTCAAGTGTGTACCAAGTTGAGACAAAAAAAGAGCATATTCTTTGCCAAGCCATTTTCGTACAAGTAATGGAGACGAAGATATTCATTGCTCCGAAAGGCACTATTATTGTCCCCTTTTCTCTCTCTATCCCAAGTTTCAATGTTTCATCTTTTCTAGTTGTGTGATAACACAAACTTTTTGAGAATGTTCTAATCCCACAATGGATATTTTTCTGAAGTCTGTAAAAGGAGCATCAAGCACAACATACAACAACTCTACATTTTGAGATATTGAATTGTTGCTAAAATCTGCTATGATATTTACAAGTCTCTAGACGATCAAACACAAGTGTTGAAAGTGTTATCCTTTACTTAGCAAATTTACTTGCAATTTGTTCTTAATTGTGTTATCCTCTTTGAGAGAGTTGATTTGTAATTGTATTTCATTCAAACTATTGTTTGGAAAGCCAAGAGTATCTTAATGATTAAAGAATATTTGGTGTTTATCAATCTCAAGGGAAGATTGAGGGTGTGCCTAAAGTGGCCCATGTGAGAATACTTGTGTAAGCTAGAAGGGACATGATAGAATATTAGCTTTGGAATCAATTTAATTAGTGGAACCCTTTAAGGAAAACTGGACGTAACTCAAAAGTTTGAGCAAACCTCTATAAATCAAATGTTTATACTCTCTCTTTAAAACTTTAACTGATTATCTATTGTGTTCATTTTACCACACCTTGAATGCATAAGTTCTTGGTTAAAGTCTTTTTTGAGAAAACTATTTTAATATCTTTGGATGATATCTAATTAAAACCTTATTTTGCAAAACTTGGCTAAAATTGCATTGGATGATCTTTTGATCAATTTGTTTTTCAAGTGCTCTACCTTAGCTATTTTTTAAAAGGTTTCATCTTTATGAAAAAGATTTAAAGTTTTCACTAATGCACTGTTGAATTCTCATTGTTACATTTATTTGGAAAACTTATATAGTTACATAATTGAAAACATTTATGATATAAAAACATAAAAGCATAATCTCCTAATGAAGCAAAAAAATAGAAAGTGGTTTATGGTATTATTCCTATTTGTAGACCATAATAAGTTATTTATGATAACAATGCTTTATAGTTTGTAGTAATGTCCAGAAAAAACATGTTCTTAATTTGGATTTTCGTAATTGCAACTATATGAACTTGTATACATCTCATGATATATCATATCCATATATTTTTAGAATATTGGAATTACCATATAATATGTACATCATAGGTTGTTAAACATTAATCATAATCCTTAAAATAAGGTGGAATTTTTTTAATTCTTAATAAATACTTATGTATTATCATGGACAAATTGTGGTATCATAGGTCCTCACACACACTGGTGCACTCACACAAACACACAACAATTTCTTTAGTAGAATACTTCTGATGTATTTAGATAATGGTCTGCCAAAACCACACTTTGGCCTTTTACATGAGACGTTATTTATAAGTAATACATGACTCTTCACTTGAGTAACTTCTTCATCTAGGGACATGACTCTTTACATGACTAACTTCTTCACCAAGGGACACGATTCTTCACATGAGTAACTTCTTCACCAAGAGACATGACTCTTCATATGAGTAACTTCTTCACCAAGAGACATGACTCTTCACATATCTAATTTATTATTATTAAAGTTTAATCCAACAAAATCCCCCCCATAAACTTTAAATATTTCTTCCATCTTTCATCCCCAACATTTTCTTACAATTTTCCAACATCAATATCGGTAATGGATTCGTGAAAACATCTCCGACTTGATCTCGGCTTGTCACATGTAGTAACTCCACCTTCTTGCCTTTTACTTGATCCGAATGAAGTGGAATCTGACGTCGATATGCTTGCTCCTTTCGTGATTGACCGGGTTCTTAGCTAACTCGATTGCTGACTTATTATCTACTCGGATCTCGGTTGGACTGTCTTACTTTGATGGGATTAAACACACAATCCCCTTCTCTGTTGGAAGCAACACCTCAACCAACCACAAACACTTGGGAGTCACCAGACTCAACCAACAATAGCTTTACGTGGGAGAAAACCTTTAAAAGGAAAACCTACGTGATCTAGTCTAGAACAATCCACTATTCTCAATAATAATGGTTACAATCACTCTCAACAGCCTTCAGCCGGAGACACTCAAACTCACCAACAACAATAGTGAAAACGCTCTCAACAAGGGTTGCTCTCAACCTCTCGGAGAATCACTCTCAACAGCCTAATGCTGGAGACACAAACGAGAGTCCTCTCCTCCCTTTTCTAGAATTTTGAATCCTCTCTTCCACACTAACAATATTACTTTTTAGATCGGACACGTAATAGACATCTCGGATGCGCCTAATTCATCCATCTTTCTGCAAGAAACAAATCGTACCTCGGCCTTTTACATCAACCTTTGAAGCATCTCCAAACGAAACATGTCCGGCTTCTATTTGTCTCAGATTACTGAACAAATGCTTATGCCCACACATATGCTTACTTGCACCAGTGTCTAGATATCATTCCATCTCGATCCCTGGTTGACTTCACTTCTAATCATCATCAGAATTCCTCCATCTCTTACTTCTCCTTCTATAATAAGGTTTGAAGTTTCATTTCTTCTTTCATCTCGGCAATCCTTCGCAAAATGTCCGACTCGACCACAGTTGTAACATCTGTCCGAGTTGCAATCTCTCGAGTAATGTCCATACTTTCCGCATTTAAAACATTCTACATTCGATTGATTTGAATGTCGGCCTCTTCCACGTCCTCGGCCTCGCCAATTCTGCTGACTTGATTCAGCCTGCACCTTATTCCTTTCTTTTTGACCTCGGCCTCTTCCACTTCGGTCATGTCCACATCCAACTCGGCCACGACCTCTATCTCAGAAATTGTGAGATTAGAGCGCTTTCTCGTCTTTGATTGAAGCTTTTGTCTGAAGTGCTTGCTCCAGTGACTCTTCTTTCTTCTTTTTCTTTCTTTGTTCATGTGCCTCTAAGGAACCAGCAAGTTCGTCAACGGTGAGCGTTGCTAGGTCCTTTGACTCCTCAATCGCACATACAACATTCTCGAAGTCTTCAGTGAGAGACCTCAGAATTTTCTCCACCACTCTGGCATCGGACAACACCTCTCCATTTTTGTTTAGTTGATTTACCACGGTCTGGACCCGGGTAATGAAACCGGATACCCCTTCTCCTTCCTTCATTTTCATTCCTTCCAACTCTCCATGGAGAGTTTGAAGTCGAACCTGTCTAACTCGATCAGCTCCCTTGCAGACATTTGCAAGAATGTCCCACGCCTCCTTTGAAATTGTTGCACCAGCAATCTTCTCAAACCCGGAATCATCAACAGCCCGGAATAACATGTACAACGCCCCTTTGTCTTTCAACCTTGTCTCCTTCAATGTCTTGTTCTGCGCCGCCGTATATCCTGCTGTGGATGTTGGTTCCTCGAAACCACCATGGACAACCTCCCAACTATCATGGGCTCCCAAAAGAGCGTTCATCTGGATATTCCAATTTTCGTATTTAGCCTTTGTAAGGCGAGGTAGTGACAGACTATTACTTGGCCCATTCTCCATTTTCTCAAGCTCTGATACCAATTTGTGGTATCACAGGTCCTCATACACACTGGTGCACTCACACAAATACACAACAATTTCTTTGGTAGAATACTTCTGATGTATTTAGATAATGGTCTGCCAAAACCACACTTTAGCCTTTTACATGAGACGCTATTTATAAGTAATACATGACTCTTCACTTGAGTAATTTCTTCATCTAGGGACATGACTCTTCACATGAGTAACTTCTTCACCAAGGGACACGACTCTTCATACGAGTAACTTCTTCAAGGGACATGACTCTTCATATGAGTAACTTCTTCACCAAGAGACATGACTCTTCACATATCTGATTTATTATTATTAAAGTTTAATCCAACACAAATTCCAGGGTTCAGTCATGTGAAAATGTGCATCGAGAGTATGAGATTCCAATACAAGAAGCTAAACCTTCGAACAAAACTTCCACAAAAGAAAGTTGTTCTTATCCATGTTACGCTAAGATATTAGACTATTGATTTGTCCATAACTCTTGTCCCATAAGCAATATACGTTGATTCTTAATATTGAAATTCTATTTTATATATTTTATATAATAAATTATATAATTCTATATATACTTTTAAGATTAAGAAAGCGAATTAGCTAAATTAAAAACTATTCAATCTAACTAATCTAACTAATATTAATTAAATGTGGAAGCACTATATTGCTTGTTTAATCTAAAAACTTTTCTATGTGGTAAAAATTCATGACTAACCAATATTTCTTGTCAATTAAGTCAATATCACTAAATGCAAATCTGATTTTAAGAGGCATCCTTCGTACCACACTAATCCAACAATTCATTTTAAAATAATTTTATTTTTTCTTTTCCCCTTAGTTTCTATTTTTCTTCCCGGTAATATAATATCTTACCTCGGAAGTTTTGACAGTTTAGTCAACTTCATAAAATCCCACACCTGTAATAATTTTTATTTAATTCTTACAACTCTTTCACACGACTATTAGTCACATTTTCATTAGGGAAAGCACAAAAACAAGCCAAACCATCTGCATATATTAATGAACTTCTAACCACCCTGTCACCGGATTTGGCTGTGTAGGAAGTACTATTTTTACCAGGTAGTTCAAGCAAACACGGGGATTCCAGATTCTTCAGAAGATGAAGGTTGTAAGGCACGAATGCGAATGTCATATTTTGTATGACTGACCACTTTGGAACTAGGAGATGATTCTGCTCCATCTGTCACAAGAGGAAAGGACGAAGTGTAACCATTGTATGCATTTCCAATATGGTTGCCACACTTGCGACAAAGAAGCTTTGTTCTTCGGCGAAGCAAACCCCATGAGTGCTTATCAAAATGGGGCACACACTGAATTTCATCAACCTGAGTAAATCTGCTAAGATCAATGCTGAAGAATGATATAATACCTCGCTTTATGGACTTCCCATATTTAGATCCAATGGATGCAGTGTTCCGGTTCAAGGAGGATAGGTTCAGCTCATAACCACAAGTGCCACAGCTGCCAAAGATATAAAGAAAAGGTATTGTAAATGCCAGAATAAAAATAAAGAACCTGGATTCATCACATGTAAATCATACTCAGAATAACAAAGCTTAGTCTTCAATATATTTGATATAAACAATTATAATGACCAAGGTAAAGAATGCATTTGGAAGACATGGTTGGTTATTATCACAAGTTCTTAACATATCAAGTTAAAAATATATGCATGTGTCTGATAGCTACGGCTTGTTTGCTATGGAAGGGAAATGGACTTGGCCTTTCGTCTTCCAATTTTAAGTTCAACAAGCTCTAACTACAGCACTTACCATGCTGTCCAAATCATCAAACATCTATCCATCAATCAAGTCTTGGAAAATAAGTAACAGAAATCACTAAAAACAGCTTAGAACTTAAGTGGAATCTAACCAACCCCTTGTCTATTTAAGGTGTTTCATTGTTTAGAGCTTGGCCCTCTAAGACACAAACAGAAACTTTTGCCACACTGTTTGTGGCAATATGATCATACATTAAACTAAACTCTCATTCCTATCATGTTTTTATAAACATATACACCATGAAAATCACATTCAATCATTTGCCATCATTCAAACTTCACTTTTTATTGTCTAGACCAAAGGCATTTTGCTCGGGAACCAAACTTGTTTGAGTAAGAACATCCATAGCATGATAAAGCTCTCCTGACAATGAATTTTTCCATATACAGGACTTGAACTAATGACCTTCCTTATGGAGGAATCAAGTGTGCACTAAATGACCCAACATGTTTGTAAACTTCATATAACAAAGGCAAACTACACCTATCCTTTTTTTTTGGTTTTCTATTTCAAAAATCAAAGTGTTAATTCATTACTTACTTAAATAGAAGCTACTGAGTGTTTATAAATGCCATGGGATTGAGAGCAAACAACCCATTCCTTTCCCATGGAAAGTCAATTTCAATCAAATACCATCTTAAACCCTCAACATATAGGGTTACAACTCAAAGAAAAGGTTATATTCCAAACTATTCCAAATTTTCAAATGGTCCACAACTCTTCAGGTAGCAACAATTTGTGAAAAGATAAAGGAGAAACAACTCTAATTCCAACCACTCTCAAGAGTAACATGTCATGAGATATTCAAGGAGAGTTTCTCAGTAGTGTATGCAGTTTCTGAAGAAACCAAGATGCAAAAGATCTAACAAGCAAGGTTTTAAATTGCAGTTACAAAATCGTCACAATCCTTAATATTACAAAAAATTCTGGACAACTTTGCACCAAATGTGGCCGAAATTACGATTACAGACCGTCTTTTTCAAAACATTGCTTAATAAGAAAGAAAAACAGACACGCCTCTTTTCCTGAGAAGGGGAAAAAGACAAACTATCTCACAGTCGTTACCAGATGCAAATTCTAATCACTGAATGTACCTTTCAATCTTAATTTTTCCGCACCAATCTCTCTAAAATGTTCAAACAATTCCTACTCATGAAAGTTGAAAGTGGCTAAGAGTACCAAATCAAATGCTCCAATACCAATCCAAATTTCCCTCGTAAAATTAATAAAAATAAAATAAAATTTCCCCTTTAATAATGCAAGTTATTAATACTATCATGCTAGTTTAGTAATCACTTCACAACCACATCACACAGGGTTAAAACTTAACAATGAATTTTGACATTTTGTTTCGTGTATATAAAAAGAATTATAGAAAATATCCTTATCACGAATTCACGGTCACAGTTCGATTGCGATTTATCGAAGAGAACACAAGATTATTTAACCTGATAAAAGAATCTACTAATTTAACGAAAGCACGATGATGAGAGAGAAAGCGAACCTGTAACAGACATCTCTCTGAGAAGAGCACGAGTAAGTTCGGTTAAAGTGACCGTCTCGTTTGAACGCCGAATCATCCATCTATTGATTAGTGTTTTCCGGCAGCGGCAACGGCGGTGGCGGCGGCGGAATGCGGAAGAGCCACCGTCGCGAGGAGGTTACGAGAGAGAGAGAGAGAGGAGTGAATTTTTATAGGGAATTGGGCGAAGAGCGTTGTTCCGGAGGATTCGGAACGCGAGAGTTTTACCGAACGAACGCAATCGACACGACACCGTTTTGCGAGGGAGTGGATTGGTTCGGTCACGCCAAAGTGAAAGGATCCAAAGGTAGAGAAGAAGAAGATAATGATGATGATGGAGAGGAAGCTTAACTGAATGTAAGTGGGTTTTTTGGATTTTTATTTTCTTTCTTTTTTATTATTCGATGGTTCTGTTCTGATTGTTAATTTGTTGCTACTATTGCTGTGGGAAACTGTGAATTGATTGGTTTTTGTTTTTTAATCGGTCGGTGACTCGGTTGGGGTAAGCGAAGATCCTGTGGCTAGTTATACGATTGATCTGTACTTGCCGTTTTTGTTTGATTTTGGATTTTACATGTTTGTAATTTTATTTTATTGGCGTGTTAATATCCGTTTTAGGACTGATTATAACGGTTAAAAGATTTTTTTTTTTTTTTTAATATCAACGGACCAAAGACCCAAAGAAAGAAATTACATCAGAATAAATCTTAGAGTAGTCACTCAAAGAGCATTAGCTAACAGCAATTGCCTCAAACAAAAAGGGGATTGCTCATATCACAAAGCCATCCTCCAAATTATGTGCCAAATTAGCTAAATCATCCGCACAAGAGTTTCTTTCTCAATAAACATGAAAAATTCTGACTCTCCAACCCACACTCAGAAGAGATTTAATCCCTTGAATCAAGCTCGGACCAAAAAAGCATTATTGTCCTTGCTTCCTCACAATACCTTAACCACCACCTCAGAATCAACTTGAACCTCCACATATCGATAACCCACTAACCCTTCTCTCTAGCAAGCTTCAAACCTTCAAAGACTCCCCAAAGCTCGGCCACAATCGCAGAAGCTCTTCCAATTTTCATTGCAGACCCGCAAATCCAAGCACCGCTACTATCTCTCAATAATCCACCACAACTAGCCAACCCATCAGTCCATCTAACAGACCCATCAGTATTGAGTGCCACCCAACTCTGAAGTGGAGGCCGCCAAGTTATCACAACTTCCTTCTTCCTGACAGCCTTGTGAGTAATCACCTTTGTAATAGTACTCATATACTCCTCCCACCTTTTCACGATAATGCTCCAAGGTTTGAAAGGTCTCACAAAAGCCTCCTCATGCTCTTGCTTGTTCCGCCAGTGCCAGATTATTGTGTGAAGTGGCAAAATACAAGAATATGATTGATTATCTGTGTTTTACACCGACAATATATTGTTAGATATATTAGTTAATTTTGGAATTGGAATATATCCAATTGCACAAGGGTCAGAATCTGAGTAGTCAAGAAGAACAATATAATCTACTATAACTGTACAAAAAACAATTTAAACAGAACCTGTATGATAGGTATGAATCAGGAACAGATGCAAAGAGATGAAAGGATCCGAGCCCAACAATGTTGTCTCCTTAAGACAATTTGTTCCCTCCAATTGATGCCAAAGGTTGATGAACAATTGTCTCCCAGGATAGAACGGATCAACGTCTGAAGATTGATGGCACTTCAAATCAACAGCCCAAACGAACAAAGCTAATGCTTGAGGAACCACAGAGTTATGTGATATGGAAATGCACTAGTATCTAAGCGAGAATATCAGAAAAGATTAACTATCAAAACTCTATCAGTTTTTCTTCCTATTTTCTGATTGTCTCTGTGTCTATTTATAGACAACAAACAACCCTGGTGAAGAGTTGCCGGTAAACCATCGCGACTCTTGGCGTTGAATCATCGCGATTCTTGGCGATGAACCATCGTAACCGTTGGTTATCGGAACGGTTGGGAGTAGTTATTTTTCTAACCTTTCCCAAGAGCGGTTAGGAGTAGCTATTATTTTGAATTGTTAACCGCCTCTTATTCATAACCCATGGAGTTTAAACAAAAACTCCAACATATATATATATATATATATATATATAAAATTTAGAATAATAATTTATTTTTATTTAAAACTTTATAAATATATAATGACTAAATACACTGAAAAAAGATCAAGTTATGACAATATTTGATTAATAGAAATAATGGTTTCAATGTTAATATAATATTTTATTTTAGATGAAAAAAATATTATATTAACATGAAAAAACATAAACAAAATCAAGATAAAGATAAATATAATAACTTAAAAAAGAAAAAAATCATGGATGATTTAATTTAATAAACTATGTTAACTAAAAATTAATGTGTTTTGTATTTAATATTTTAATTATATGTTATGGGTTGAGTCAATTTAAAAAATAAAATATGTTACCCGACTTATACATTGATGGTGTCTAATTGGGTTGAGTCAAATTTAATACGAATTTTCAAAAAATTCAAACCAAACTAATTGAGCAGGGTTAGTTTCACAAGTTAGACATACCCATGAACACCCCTTGAACATAATGGTAATTTTTAGCTTTCACTATTATTTGTAATAAAAAAATGTCACTATTATTTAAAAATAAATATAATATGCATGTTTTTAGTCTCTATATTTTTTTGTAAAACTTAGTTTTAGTCCCGGCCTAAAGTTCAACTTTGATCAATTTGGCTCCTAAATTTCACAAAAAAATAGAATTTTTTGTCCTCATCACAATGAAAATTATACGTGATGAGAGATAAAAATCACTATTTTTCTAAAATTCAAGGACCAAATTGATCAAAATTAAAATAGGTGAACTAATATCAATTTAGTGAAAGTACAAGAACTAAAAATATATTTTATCATTTAAAAATTATAACACTATAAAGAAAAGTCTCCACCTCTCTCAGTGCATATTCTACAACCTTTGTCCCACCCAAGATGAAAAGAGTGTAGAACATATGTTTTCTATTTATTCTTTCATTCAATCTTGAATATAAAAAGAAAAAATAACTTGGGACTTAGTCTAAAAAATAAGTAAATTTCAACTAATTTTATTTTATTTAATGAGATCATTCCTAAAATATCATTCTTTATTTAATTGCAGTTTGATTTTTAAGTTTTAACACCTCTTTTATTCGTGGTTGATTAGCTTTTATAATTTTTTTTATCAATAATGTGGTTAAAATAACTAGTTTTTCACCCGTGTAATGCACAGTGTTAATAGTTTGTTTGTGTATTTATAGTGTTGGTTTATTAAATCACTTATGAAAATAAGCAAATTTCAAGTAATTTTATTTATTTAATGAGATCATTCCTAAAATATCATTTTTTTATTTAATTGCAGTTTGATTTTTAAGTTTTAACACCTCCTTTATTCATGGCTGATTAACTTTTATAGTTTTTTATTGATAGTGGGGGTTAAAATCACTAGTTTTTCACCCGTACGATGCACGGTGTTAATAGTTTGTTGTGTATGTATAGGGTGATTTTTTATGTAAACTTTTTTTATACAAGAAAGGATTGTCCTAAAAATTGTAGGTTTTTTTAATTATTTATTGTAACATATAATAAATAAAACATTCCAAAAATAAGTCAATGTAATAAATAAAAAGATAACATAAGAAAAAAATTGAGTTATTACACACAAAGCATGTATTGATGTTAGAAATAAGTCTTTCATCATTATTTAAACCTACTTTGTTTTTTGTAAATGACTATATAGTGTTAAATTGTATCCTTAATTCTTCAATTATTCATCACATGTTCAAAATACCTGATAAAAATATAAATAAAATTAATTCAATATATCGAAGTTGATAATAAATTATTGACCAAATAAGTTAAATAAATTTACATTTTATAACAATTTTACATGATTAATATTGACAATAACGTAATGTATAATTAATATAAGATGCTAGATGAAGGAAAACATGATGAATTATATTTTGAAGTTTAACAAAATGAAAATCTTTGTTACATTATAGTTTTTTATGTGAAAGATGTCAACTTTTTAATCTTATGTTACATTTTTATGTTAATTTGATACAACAAATCACTATTGAGAAGCATACAAAGAAATAATATGCTAATAAATATAAAAAAATAGATAAAAATGTGCCATAGAAAATAATAAATAGTAATAATACTTTATTTAAATTTTAAAATATTTTTCAATAAATAACATTTGAATTATCTCTATTATTAACAAAAATATTTTGTTAATAAGTTTTAATTAGAACATATATGAAATATTTTTATTATTAACAAAAATTAACAATAAATAAATAAATTTCATTGATATATATTTATTACCAAAATAATTTTTGGTCAGTTATAGAACTTTTGTATTAATATAATAAATTTATTTTATCATAATAACATAAAGATACAATATAATATGTTTATTTAAATATATATCATACATTTATTTATAATTATATTTTATATAATTATATTTTATGTGTATTAGTTTTTATATATTTTAATTCTTAATAAATACTTATGTATTATCACTTACAAATTCCAGGGTTCAGAAGGTTTAGCTTGATGTGTAGATTAGCACGTGGACTTGAAAGATCTCAAAACAACGCTACAAGAAGCTAACAAAGGGACAAGATAGGTAAGGGGAGTTTATTATTTAGTTATAGTTTTGGTACCATAGTTGGAGGCTAGGGAGTCCAACTATGAGGATATCTGGCAGTCCCTGTTGTGTGCTGGTTTTTCAAGTAATACTACATTTTAAACTTGAAAGATCTCAATGACTGATGTTGTTGTTGTAATGATTGGATTTTTGGGAAAAGACTTAATTACAGAGGAGACTCTACCCAAAATTTTATAATATGTATTCTTATTTAATTCTTTATTAAATTTTAAATGGGCATAAGAGTTTGTTTTCTATATTATAGTTCTCTTCCTTAATTTTGAATTTTCCTAAAATATCAGTCTGGTGATATGATGAATGTGATTGCTTGTGATGTCATTGAGATGTTATTGATGTGGTTGATGATGTTGAAAATGAGATGATATTGATATGTATGATGATGATATTGAGATGGTATGATGTTGATGTTGACAATGACATTGATGAGAGATAATATTGATGTGAACAATGTCATTGTGTGGATATACATGGATACCCATGGGGAGTGCATGACTGGTCATCCTTGCGGGGAAGGATTTGTTCCTGGCCATGGTCATGCATTGATGGTGCCCATAGTTGTATTTTGTGTATGTACATGTGGGGCATAGTGATCGGTTGGTTATCCTTGCGGGGAAGGATTTGTTCCTAGCCACGGTCAGTGCATTGGTGCACCCACATTGGTGTGTTATGTATGTATATGGGGGTATATGACCAGTCATCCTTGCGAGGAAGGATATGTTCCTACCCATGGTCATACATTGATGATGCTCATGTTTCGTACTTCATTTGTATTTGTGGAAATAGAATGAAGGCACGCGCGTACCTGTGATTTTCAGTGGGCTAAGAATGCAGGTACTAAAGGGCCATCGGGTTTGGAATTCCTTTGTGACTACTTGGCTGATCACTAGGGGGAATGGCTAGTGCACGACATGATGACCCCGATAGGCAGTGAATCATTTTTCATGTGAAAGGATTTTTTGGATATGGTACCACATTGCATACTGATAGATGAGTCAGGTGCATGCATCATTCTTAACATGATTGTTTGATTTGTGTAATGAATTGAATGATTGATGTGTCGAGTGTATATTGGACTGATGAATTTAGGTAATGATTGTGGTTGTTATTGTTGTTTCTTTTCTCATTTATTGTTATCTAATGTTTGTTGGTTTTATATAATAAACTCACCCTTGCAATTTTTGTACCGTGTGGTTGGTACCTGTGATGATCGCAAACCTCTGTTCGTGGGAGCAGATGATCAACAATAGGTGACATTGGAGAGAGATTTCTTTTGGTTGGAGCCGCCAAGCCAACATGACAACGTTGGAATTTATTTTGGGAGAGAGTTGTGTTATTAACTCTTTCTTAGTTGGTTCTTTGTTTATTTTGACGGATATATAATCTCAAGTTCATATATATATATATATATATATATATATATATGTAAAACTAAGTTATGTTCTGACTTAGAAATTATATGTATATGTTTTGATAAATGTATTATCATGAAAATTTTACTCTAATTTTCATAATCAAATTAATGGAATTTTTATTAAAAATTGAGAATTACACGTTTAGAGTTGTGATATCGTAGCGATGAGGTAAGTCGTTACATTAGTGGTATTAGAGCAGGTCGAACCTTTTCGGCTGATGAGTTATGAGCCTGCTGTGTTTCTCTGTGCATTTTGCGTTGACTTGTTGAATGTTTGATGTTTGAGTAATTGACTGTTTTGTAGTTTTTTGGATTGTTATTTGCATACATTGGTGTGATGCATAGGTTATGGAGATTTCTTGGGGTGGTCATAACATGTTTGTAATTTTGATGTCTGTTATACCATAAGTTCCAATGCCTGGTCACGAATTATCACACTGGCTATTTGGATAATTTGAATAGTGCAAAGGAACATTATGGCAAGTAGTCAAGAATACAAATAGTACATGATAAGTGTTAATGTCTCGAGGAAGAACTGTTGTATATGATTGATTTCTCGAGGCAACAACTCTCTATAGTGATTAAGTGGGTGTAGAATTGTATTGTTCTTCTGTTGTGTGTATTCCTTCCAAGTTCTTACTTTTCGATGTGCGCAGTAAGTGATGGCTGGTAGGAATGATTGTTGATAGCCTATGCTCTCCAAGCCTTAGCTCAGGCTATGGGAAATCAGAATAGAAGAGAAACTATTAGAGTTGCTGAGTATCAAGGGTTGGATCGTTTCCAACGAAACAATCCCCCTGCTTTCAATGGAGGATACAACCCTGATGGTGCTCAGAACTGGATACGGGAGATTGAGAAGGTCTTCCGAGTTATGGCATGTCTGGAGGAGCAGAAGGTTGCTTTTGGCACCTACACTCTGGTAGAAGAAGCTGAGCATTGGTGGGAGAACACTCGCCAATGTTTGGAGGCTGAAGGTCAAGCTGTGACCTGGGAAACTTTTAAGAGGGTATTTCTGGAAAAATATTTTCCTGAAGATGTTAGAAACAAGAAGGAGATGGAATTTCTGGAGCTTAAGCAAGGGAACATGACTGTGGCTGAGTATGCAACTAAGTTCGAAGAGTTGGTGAGGTATTTTCCTCATTACCAAGGAAGAGATGGTGAAAGCTCCAAGTGTGTGAAGTTTCTGAACGGCTTGCGACCTGAGGTGAAACAAGTTGTGAATTATCAAGGTGTTCGTCAGTTTCCGTTGTTGGTTAACATGTGTAGGATATGGGATGAGGATTCTCGAGACAGGGCGGTATATTATCGGAGTATAGGTCCGATGAAGAACAAGAAGACTGGATCCCGGAATCGTGGAAAACCATACCCAACCCCTCTTAAGCAATATGGTAACCATCCCAACAATCAAAGGGCTGCCGCTACGAGGTTTGTTGGTGGTAGTGGTAGCAGACCCACTACTTTTATGACCCAGATCACTTGCTTCAAGTGTGGTAAGCCAGGGATGTCTCTATTAGACTGTGTGCAAAGAGGTATGATCTGTTATAACTGCAAGCAGAAGGGTCACTTTTGAAGGAATTGCCCATATCCCAAAAGAGAGCAGAATGGTGGAGGGCTAAAGGACCAAATCGGACATCCGAAAGCCACAGGAAGAGATTTTACTCTTAGTGGTGCTGAAGCTTCGAAATCTAAAGATCTAATCCAAGGTAAATGTTTCATAAGTGGGATTTCGTTACTCATACTTTTCGACTCCGGTGCGACCTATTCGTTTATATCTCGTTTATGTGTAGAGAAACTTAAACTTAATGTGTCTTCTTTGAGTGATAATCTTGTGGTAGAGACCTCAACTAGTGGTTCGGTTTTGACTTCTGATGTGTGTTTGAATTGTCTTGTAGAAATTTCTGGTAGAAAATTCTTTATTGATCTGATTTTTTTGCCCCTCAGCCAAATTCATATTATTCTGGGTATGGACTGGTTATCTTCTAACCATGTTTTGTTAAACTGTTTTGATAAAACTGTAGTGTTTAGTGATTTTGAAGTGAGTAAGAATGGGATGTTTATCTCTGCTAACCATATTGTGACATCTTTGAAAGAAAATGCTCAAGTGTACATGATCTTGTCCAACCTGGAAGTAGAGACCAAGGTTTCTATAGGTGACCTCCCTGTTGTTAGAGAGTTTCAAGAAGTGTTTCCTGAGGATATATTTGGTTTACCACCTGAGAGAGAGATAGATTTTTCTATAGATTTGGTACCTGGTGCTGGATCCATATTCATAGCCCCTTATAGGATGTCTCCTATAGAGTTAATCGAGCTTAAGAAACAACTAGAAGAGTTATTGGATAAGCAGTTTGTGAGACCTAGTATGTCTCCGTGAGGAGCACCAGTGTTTTTAGTAAAGAAGAAAGATGGGACCATGAGATTGTGTGTAGACTACCATCAGTTGAATAAGGTGACGATTAAGAACAAGTATCACTTACCTATAATAGATGACCTTATGGACCAGCTGGTAGGGGCTTGTGTGTTTAGCAAGATAGACCTTAGGTCGGGTTACCATCAGATCCAAGTGAAGTCTGAGGATATTCCGAAGACTGCTTTTAGGACTCGTTATGGTCATTACGAGTATTTAGTTATGCCCTTTGGTGTGACTAATGCCCCTGGTGTGTTTATGGATTATATGAATAGGATTTTTCACCCTTATCTTGACAGTTTTGTAGTAGTATTCATAGATGATATTTTGGTATACTCTAAGACTAGAGAGGAGCATGAGGAGCACTTGAGGATTGTGCTACAAACCCTTAAGGATCGACAACTTTATGCAAAGTTGTCCAAATGTGAGTTTTGGTTAGAGAAGGTGAGTTTTCTAGGACATGTGATATCCCAAGGTGGTATAGTTGTAGATCCTTCTAAGGTAGAAGCAGTTCTTAAGTAGGAAAACCCTAAGTCTGTGTTTGAGATTAGAAGTTTTCTGGGTTTAGCAGAATATTACTGGAGATTCATAGAAGGTTTCTCCAAGTTAGCATTGCCTTTGACCAAGCTGACTCGTAAGGGTCAAGTTTTTGTGTGGGATGCCCAGTGTGAGCATAGTTTCCAAACTCTTAAGGAAAAGCTGACGACTGCGCCTGTGTTAGTTTTGTCTAACCCAAGAGAACCCTTTGAGGTGTATTGTGATGCATCAAAATGGGTTTAGGAGGAGTGCTGATGCAAAATGGCCAAGTAGTGGCCTATGCTTCTAGACAACTCAAGACACATGAAAGGAATTACCTACCCATGATTTGGAGTTAGTCGCTGTAGTGTTTGCTCTTAAGATATGGAGGCACTATCTTTTTGGCTCTAAGTTTGAAGTGTTTAGTGATCATAAAAGCCTTAAGTATCTGTTTAGTCAGAAAGAGTTGAACATGCGTTAGAGGAGATGGTTAGAGTTTCTTAAGGACTATGATTTTGAGCTTAGTTATCATTCGGGCAAAGCCAATGTAGTAGCTAATGCTTTGAGTAGGAAATCTTTGCATATATCTGCTTTGATGGTTAGAGAGTTGGATCTCCTAGAGCAGTTTAGGGACCTTAGCCTTGCGTGTGAGGTTACCGCTAATAGTGTGAAACTAGGAGCTTTGAGGATTACTAGCGGTTTGCTAGGAGAGAACAGAGAAAGCCAGAAGTCTGATCCTTTTCTGAGGACTCAGTTAGAAGCCATAGCGTCAGGGAGAGATAGTAGTTTCCATGTGGGACCAGATGGAGTCATGAGACTTCAAGATAGAATCTGTGTTCCCAATGTACCTGAGCTTAGGAAGATGATCTTAGAGGAAGCACGTAAGAGTAATTTGAGCATTCACCCTGGTGCTACCAAGATGTATCAGGATCTCAAGACAATGTTTTAGTGGCCAAACATGAAGAAAGAGGTTGGTGAGTTTATGTATGCATGTTTGGTCTGTCAGAAGGCTAAGATAGAACATCAGAGGCCCTAAGGTAAGTTGCAACCTTAGAAATACCCCAGTGGAAGTGGGACAGTATTTCCATGGACTTTGTTGTAGGACTACCTAGAACCCCGAGATTAGATTCTATCTGGGTTATTGTTGACAGATTGACCAAATCTGCTCACTTTATCCCCATCAATATTAGGTTTTCCTTAGAGAAGTTGACCTCCTGTATATTAGTGAGATTGTCAGATTACATGGTGTGTTGTCTAGCATAGTATCTGACAGAGATCCTAGATTCACCTCTAGATTTTGGGAGAGTCTAAACAAAGCGTTGGGAACCAAGCTTAGGCTAAGTTCAGCCTATCACCCTTAAACTGATGGTCAGACTGAACGAACCATTCAGTCTCTAGAGGACCTTTGGGGGCATGTGTTTTGGAACAAAAGGGTAGTTGAGAGAGTTTTTTGCCATTGATAGAGTTTAACTATAACAATAGTTTTCACTCTACCATTGGCATGGCTCCCTATGAAGCTCTGTATGGTAGGAGGTGTAGGATACACTTTTGTTGGCTAGAACTTGGAGAGAACCTTATTTTAGGGCCTGAAGTGGTACAACAAACCACTGAGAAAGTCAAGTTGATCCAAGAGAGAATGAGGACTGCTCAGAGTAGGCAAAAGAGTTACCAGGATAAAAGGAGGAAAGATCTAAAATTTGAGGTATGTGATCATGTATTCTTGAGAGTCACTCCGTGGACCGGGGTTAGTCGAGTCTTGAAATCCCAAAAACTCACGCCTCGTTTTATTGGTCCCTTCCAAATTCTCAAAAGAGTTGGCCCTGTGGCATGTCAAATTGCATTACCCCCGTCCCTTTCTAACCTCCACAATGTCTTTCATGTATCTCAACTTCGTAAATATATTCATGATCCTTCTCATGTAGTCGAATTAGATGATTTTCAAGTAAAGGAAAATTTGACATATGAAATATTGCCTTTGAGGATCGAAGATCGGAGAACGAAGCACTTTAGGGGAAAAGAGATTATGTTGGTCAAGGTGATATGGGGAGGTACATCAGGAGACGATACAAAGTGGGAACTAGAGAGTCATACGTGAGAAGCCTATGAAGCCTTGTTTGAGTCAGGTAAATTTCGGGGACGAAATTTCTAAAAGGGTGGGAGAGTTGTAACACCTTGAAAATTCGATAACTGAAAATATATGATCGAAATGTTGTGTGAAATGTTAATTAGAGATAATTAGAGATATTACAAAAATACCCTTAGATATTTTGTCTTAGATATTTAGTAGAGACTTGAAGAAATTACATGAAATGACCTATAAGGAACAAGGTCGGGTTGCAAAAAGGAACAAGGTTGGGTTGCAAAAAGGAACAAGGCCTGGTTGCAAAAGAAACAAGGCCGGGTTACAGAAAGGAACAAGGCCGGGTTGCAAAAAGGACAAGACTGGGTTGCAAAAAGGAACATGGCCAGGTTGCAAAAGGAACATGGCCGGGTTGACATCCCGAATAGGCTATTTTCCTGATGACTGGGCTGGCCGAGGTGCCATCCCGGATAGACTATTTTCATGATGACCGGGTTAGCTGGGATGCCCTCTCAATCTAACTCGCATCCCGGATATCCTATATATTTTATTATGAATAAGAATAAAAGAGAACAAGCTTCTTAAGGCAAGCATTCCACGTGCACTTAGCCATTTAATGAAGGAATCTTGCTTTTTGCTTAGTAAGCATGCATTTAATGCATAAAGTTAAAATATCTAAAGGTCATGATTACTTAGTTCCATTGGAACCAAACCAAACACTAACTAGGTTACATTTTAACTAATTTTTTTTATCCTAACTAGATTTTTTACTATAAACACTCCCTTGGTAATAAAAATCTGCACGTGAATGGCTAGCTCCCACTAAACCTCAAGTTCACTTTCTCTTCCTTTTCTCTCTTTGTTTTCATTTTCTCTTCTCGTCTTCTCGCACAAACTACAACTCTTTCATCAAATTACCTATCATTTCTTCATTCAAAATATTCTATTAGAAGATATCAACTTTACTCCTTAAGCTCTTGAATCATTCCAGCCAAATATTAAAGTGAGTATTGGTGATGAAATTCGTATGGTTTTAAGCTGAATTTTGGACTGTTTTTAGAATTTCATATCTCCTTTTGAACTTAACCAAACAAGATGTTTGACCACTCATTTTAAAGCTTAGGATGTCCTCTATTTTTTCCTAAAATATGATACCAAACTAAGTAGTGAATCGTGCCCAGAAATTATTTAAACCCAAGTTGTCCGAAACTATCTTCACCCAAACAGCTTCTGCCATCCGTTTTGAAAAATTTAATTATCTCTCATTTCTTCTTCAAATTAGGTGTATGATTTATGGAATTAAATATCTAGATGTCAACTATAACATATAATGTTTTTAGATAAATCTAGACTGTGTACTGTCTGCAGTCACGAGAACACTAAGAGATGTCAGTGTGGAAATTGAAACTCGCAGGCAGCTCTGAAGTCTAGTTTTAAAAATGCTATAGCTAGAGTTTTACAAATCCAAATAAGGCATGTGATAACTTGTTAGAAAGCTTAGGAAATCAAGTTTAACATACTAAAAGATGAGAATTTTATGACGTGTAGATTAGTACGTGAATTTGAGAGATCTCAAAACAACGCTACAAGAAGCTAACAAAGGGACAAAGATAGGTAAGGGGAGTTTATTATTTAGTTATAGTTTCGGTACCATAGTTGGAGGTCAGAGAGTCCAACTATGAGGATATCTGCGTGTCCCTGTTGTGTGTTGGTTTTTCAAGAAATACTACGTTTTAAACTGATGAGATGCGATATATTTATTATTGATATATGTTTGTTCCTGTTGTGTGCTCGTTTATAAGAAAAACTGTGTCTTTAACTAATGGGATGTGATGAATATATTATTGATGAATAAAACTGTGACTGATGTTGTTGTTGTAATGATTGAATTTTTGGGGAAAACCTTAATTACGGAGGAGACTTTGCCCAAAATTTTATAATATGTATTCCTATTTAATTCTTTATTAAATTTTAAATGGCATAAGAGTTTGTTTTCTATATTGTAGTTCTCTTCTTTAATTTAGAATTTTCATAAAATATCAGTCTGGTGATATGATGAATGTGATTGCTTGTGATGTCATTGTGATGTTATTGATGTGGTTGATGATGTTGAAAATGAGATGATATTGATATGTATGATGATGATATTGAGATGGTATGATCTTGATGTTGATGTTGATGATGACATTGATGAGAGATAATGTTGATGTGAACAATGTCATTGTGTGGATATACATGATACCCATGGGGGGTGCATGACTGGTCATCCTTGCGGGGAAGGATTTGTTCCTGGCCATGGTCATGCATTGATAGTGCCCATGGTTGTATGCTGTGTATGTACACGTGGTGTGTAGTGACCGGTTGGTTATCCTTGCGGGGAAGGATTTGTTCCTAGCCACGGTCAGTGCACTGGTGAGTCCACATTGGTGTGTTATGTATGTATATAATGGGTGTATGACCGGTCATCCTTGCGTGGAAGGATTTGTTCCTGGCCATGGTCATACATTGATGATGTCCATGTTTCATACTTCATTTGTATGTGTGGAAATAGAATAAAGGCACATGCATACCTGTGAGTTTTAGTGGGCTGAGAACGTAGGTACTAAGGGACCATCGGGTTTGGAATTCCTTTGTGACTACTTGGCTGATCACTAGGGGGGAATGGCTAGTGCACGACATGATGACCCTGATAGGCGGTGAATCATTTTCCTGTGAAAGGCTATTTCTGGATATGGTACCACATTGCATACTGATAGATGAGTTAGGTGCATGCATCATTCTTAACATGATTGTTTGATTTGTGTAATGAATTGAATGATTGATGTATCGAGTGTATATTGGACTGATGGATTTTGGTAATGATTGTGGTTGTTATTGTTGTTTCTTTTCTCATTTATTGTTATCTTATTTTTGTTGGTTTTATATAATAAACTCACCCTTGCAATTTTTGTACCGTGTGGTTGGTACCTGTGATGATCGCGAACCTCTGTTTGTGGGAGCAGATGATCAACAATAGGTGACATTGGAGAGAGATTTCTTTTGGTTGGAGCCGCCAAGCCAACGTGACAATGTTGGAATTTATTTTGGGAGAGAGTTGTGTTATCAACTCTTTCTTAGTTGGTTCTTAGTTGAGTTATGTGTTGTGCGCTAACGCGCAATTGATACGGCAAGTGCACCGATCGTTAACAAGTAATAAAAGTGAGTAAGTGAGTTATCGTCTCCACAGGGATTGGGGTAATTTTTACAATAATATTAATTATAAATGATTGGAGAATAAAGACAGAAAATAAAGAACAAAGAGTTGTTGGATAAATTTGTGTTTGAATAAAAATAGAAA